>CAUYLG010060639.1:0-150610 GCA_963573385.1 Cacajao melanocephalus
CCAACATGGTGAAACCCTGTCTCTAAGAAACAAAAATAAAAAAATTATCTGGGCAGAGTGGTGTGCACCTGTAGTCCCAGCTATTGGGGAGGCTGAGGCAGGAGAATTGCTTGAACCTAGGAAGCGGAGGTTGCAGTGAGCCGAGATTGCACCACTGCACTCCAGCCTGGGCTACAGATTAAGACTCCATCTCAAAAAAAAAAAAAAAACACCAGAAATTATTTCTCACAGTTAGAGGCTGGGAAGTAAGTCTAAGAACAAAGCGTGGACAAGTTCAGTGTCTGCTGATGGCATGGTCTCTTGTTTCCAAATGGCATGGTCTCTTGTTTCTAAATGGCATCTTGTTGCTACATCCTTAAGAGGGGATGAGCAAAAAAAGCTGGATGCTGCCTGAAGCCTGTTTTATAAAGGCCTTAATTGTATTCTCAGGGGAGGATCCCTTATGACTCAGTAACCTCCTAAAGGTCCCACTACTTAGTACTATCACATTGGCGATTATGTTCCAACATATGAACTTTTGGGGACACCTTCAGACACATTCAGTACAAATTACAGTGTTGAAGTTTATTACATACGTAACTAGAAAAGTTTAGCGAGTCAATTTTGGGCTCCCGCACTACAGAGTTGTGCTTGAATAGACCCATGGAACTCTTGAGAGAAATAAACTCTTCTTTCTGTGGTTATTGAGAAGCAAAGGTGGGCTTAGCTTCTGCAGCCCACCAGGAGAAGGCAGTGGTCTGGTCTAATTCTGAGAGTTGTCAAGGGATCTGATGGTGTTTTCAAGCTATATGATGAGCCTACTACTATTGCATAATTCTTTAAATGGTAGGAATAATATGTTTTATTTTAACCTCAAATTATTGTAATACTTAGTACTGTTGTATTCTAAGAAAATATAAGGCCCTTAAATAATTGTTGAATTTACTGTCTCTAAAATCATGATTCTTTAGGCAGAGGAAGAAAAGACAACTGAAGACAGTATCTATGTTGGGACTGCCAGTGATGATTCTGATATTGTTACCCTTGAGCCACCTAAGTTAGAAGAAATTGGAAATCAAGAAGTTACCACTGTTGAAGAAGCACAGAGTTCAGAAGACTTTAACATGGGCTCTTCCTCTAGCAGCCAGTATGCATTCTGTCAGCCAGAAACTGGTAAGAATGCACCGATAAGAGACTTAAATACATGTACGACCACGTTTTATATAAGGGCTTGTTTTCTACCCCTAATAATTTAGTCTCTAGTTTTGAATATGTTCAGGTAAAATGCAAGACAAGACTAGTTTTTGTGTGTGAAATCTATTAATACCTAGGGTTTTCCTGGACTGCTCTGGAGCATAGCAAGCTTTTGCTATAACAGTAACCGTCTTTTGCCGTTGAATAGAAGACAAAATTTCTTCAATGAGATTCATTAAAATCACAAATGCTCCACAATTCATTTGGTGCTTTTTAGATCTTTAACAGTGGGAGATTGGAGATATTAATATTTTTGCTTGCAGTAGTATACATTTTATATTATAGAAATAGTGAAAGAAAATTCTTATTAAAGTCTCTTCAGGTACATTCAATTATTAATTATGCAACAATCATTTATTGAGTACTTACCATATGCCAACAAGAGTTCAAGGTGCTGTCAAAACAGCTAGTCTCCCAAAGCTGCTGACCTTCAGAGCTTTTGTTTTCGATTCTGTTATGAAAATGTCACTATTGTAAGTCACATTTTTAATGCAATCAATGCCCACTGACAGAATCATTCACAGATTAAAGTGAGAGTTGCTTGTTTTCTTTCTACTATGCTTCAGTTGTTTTAGCAGTGTGTATATAACTTCTTTCAATGTGATATAATATGTAGTTACAAAGTTCCTGGCAAATACCATGAGATACAAACTTGTAATTCACTCTTATTAACCCACAATTATAACTAATAATTATTAATAGTTACGGCAGAGACAACTTGAAACACTGCTAGTGATTCTAAAATTTTATTTTAATGATTCTAATTTGACAGAAAAACAGGAAACGTGATATCTATTTTAGATAATTTTCTTCGATTTTACCATTCTTTAATATTTATATTTCTCAACCAGAATCAGACAATAGAATTTTTGTCATTCCAGTTTAATCTAATAAAATGTCAAGTTGAGATTCTTGGCTGGGCATGGTGGGTCACACCAGTATTTCTAGCACTTCGTGAGGCTGAGGCAGGTGGATTACCTAAACCCAGGAGTCCAGACCAGCCTGGGCAGCGTATAGTGAGGCCTGATCTCTACAAATAATAAAAAAGCCGGGCGTGATGGCGCGATGGCGTGTGCCTGTGGTCCCAGCCACTTGGGAGGCCGAGGCGGGAGGAGGTTGAGGCTAGAGTGAGCTGAGATTGTGCCACTGCACTCCAGCCTGGGCGACAGAGCAGGACCCTGTCTCAAAAATATAAAAAAATAGAGATTCTTGGCTGTCTCATTTAATGAGAAGTTATTTTCAGTTAGTAAATCAGTAGTTTGCCTATAAACATGAACTTGAAAACACTTTGTCCAGCTATTTAAATATTCATCTGATAATCTTGGTGGTCAGAGGAAAACTTTAGCCTTTGTTAGAATAGTATTCATAGTATAATTATTTATGGAGGGGTATTATAACTGATTTTAGAATCCTTGTTGCTCGTCAAAGTTTATTATGTTTTTAAACTCTAGGATTTGTGTTGGATTCAGGTAGTCTTCCTTTTTTTTTCTCCCTTCCTTTCCTACCTCTGGTTTAATTTGAGAATATTAATGGTCCAGAAAAGTCAAATTGAAGCCAGAGTATTGCAGAATGGTCAGATAATGTAAGAAACTGACATAGACATAAGAGAAATCACATATTGTTGCCAGGATTGTTGGCTCACACGTATAATCCCAGCACCATCTCAAAAAAAGAAATAAAGAAATTACATGTTGTTAACTTTTTTTCAGGAAATTGCATACTTCTAAGCCCATTCTTCTAATATTTATCTCCTTTCTGAATTCTGACTTCTTGAGAATTTTGTAGACTGAGTTAAGAGGAATATTTGATTAAGTTTATTTTTATTCATTGTTATTCCTCCTAAAGATAATGTTTCAGGCTGGGCGTGGTGGCTCACGCCTGTAATCCAAGCACTTTGGGAGGCCGAGGTGGGCGGATCACAAGGTCAGGAGTTCAAGACCAGCTTGACCAACATGGTGAAACCCCGTCTCTAAAAAAATTTTTAAAAAATACTGAAATTCTGGGCTATACTGAAAACACTACATATAAACCAGTTGCCAAGAGTTTTTGTTTTTGGGCCAGGTACATTCGCTTATGCCTATAATCCCAGCACTTTGGGAGGCCGAGGTGGGTGGATAACCTGCGATCAGGAGTTGGAGGCCAGCCTGACCAACATGGCAAAACCCATCTCTACTAAAAATACAAAAATTAGCCAGGTGCCTGTAATCCCAGCTACTTGGGATTAGCTGGCTATAGTGGTGTGGGCCTGTAATCCCAGCTGCTCTGGAGGCTGAGGCAGGAGAATCTCTTGAACCCCGGAGGTGGAGGTTGCAGTGAGCCAAGATTGTGTCACTATACTCCAGCCTAGGTGACAGAGTGAGACTTCGTCTCTAAAAAAAAAAAAGTTTTTGTTTTTCCCTTTAGATTTGTTAATTTTGTGCTAGCCATTGCTTCATTATGTGTTTTTTGCTTTCCCTTTCTTCTTCATCCTTAAGGATTTCAACTTCAATTTTTTCTTTTACTAACTTATATTCTTGTGGCAGTGTACATTTTGTTGGTTTAAGAACATGACCCACTTCCTCTATGTGAACTCTCTTCCCTGACAAAAAGCAAAGTTGGTAGTGTAGAGAAGTTCGTATTGTGTATGTTTTTAAGAAGGCATGGTTATAACATTTTAATTTAGTACAGATAACAATGTTAAGTGAAAATTACTTTTAATTCTTTTTTTTACTTTTTAGTCTTTATAATAAAGCTTTATACATCTTTTTTTCCTGTTTATTCACAAAAGAAAGGTGGTGGGAGAAGCTGTGGAAGATTCCTGAATGCATATGGGGATGGGATGATCAGCTGAAACACCATGTTCCCAGCCAGCTCGCTTTCCAAGGTCGTGTGACTAAATCGGACCAGCTTCTCTAGAGCTGAGTGTGCCTAGTCACATTTACTATTTACGGAGTGCTTTAAAGATACCTGTTGTCATCCGCAATACTCTAAACAGGTGTTCAGAATCTCTGGCAAAGGAGCTGGCCAAGCTTATTGCATGCCTTTGCATTGCTTGCATCTATGGGCCAAATTAAGCTTTTTTAAAAGAAATTAAAAATCAAAATATTTCAGTTATTATATGTATAGGTTAAAAAGATGGAAGCATTAGAGAAGGATGTGAATATATTAATATGGGTTAGGCTGCTTTGTTAGAATATATAATGAAGGCAGTATGCTAATGTCGAATTGAACATTTATTTAAAGAAGTTTTACAAATGGTTTGTTTTCATATTTACCTATCTTAGTTTTATGTCAGAAAGCCTGACTGAAATACTCTAATCATGATCATGAATGCCTTTGTATTATGTAATGAATGCTTTAAGTCTTCCTTTCTTTCTCTTTGTCCAAGAAACGTAACCTCACAACTGAGGCGACGGCATCTTTGAAACACTAGTGATCAAGAATAACCAGATAAACATGATGGGCATAAGGGTCATGACCAAAAAGATCTCTCACTGGCATCTGTATCCCTAAATATTAGGAATATTCATTCATTTTAAGTAGTGCCTTCTGTCTTTGTGTTTATTGTTGTAAGCGTGAAAGTGAACTGTTATGATCCATCTCTGAAAAATACTGCCTAACCTAAATCACCAGCTTTCCTGTGGCATGGGTATCCTGTCTTCTGAAGAACTGTTTTTGCTTTTCTGGAGCATGAATATTTGTTGTTTTAGAGCTCTTTATATTCAAGTTCATATTTTGTCCTTACTTTTAGTGCTTTTCCTCTTAAGTGGCTCGTGGAAATTATTTTTGAGTTACCAAAGCTTCTTTGTCAACATATAGTTTGTTGATATATGAAACAGTGTTAAGAAATTATGCATTTGGAAAAAAATGAAGGTGATTTTTCCAGGGAATATGTTTCCTGGGCTTGGGATTTCTTGTTCAAATTTTCCCCACCAATTTATTTTTTCTCTGCTATTCTTTTCACAAAGGAGCAGCACCAGAATAGTCCTTAATATTGGAGATAGCTGTTGTGTCACTTCCTCATGCTGACATATTTACTAGAGGGTAAAATTAATAACCTTCTAGTAAGAGTGGCAGTCGAAGGGAAGGGCTCATCTGACTTCTGGAATCCTGTGTTAAAATAGAGTGCTTTGAACCTTGATCATGGGATAATTAGATTGGAAATGAAATTAGAGGACCAGATACACCCAAGGAAGCTTTTGGTAGTTATTGTACTTTGTAAGTCACAGGAAAAGCTTGTGTACTTTCCTGTGTTTCTTAAACAGTTGCACTTAAATTACCTCTTTGAAATTGAATGAAGAGACAGAGAGTAGTTGTTTTCTTTCCAGAAATAGTACTTGTTTATAACTCTGATAGCAAAGAAATTTTTTGTTTGTTTTGAGACAGTCTTGCTCTGTCGCCCAGGCTAGAGTACAGTGGCAGGATCTTGGCTCACTGGAACCTCCAGTGAGGAACCGCCTGGGTTCAAGTGATTCTCCTGTCTCAGCCTCCCAAGTAGCTGGGACTATAGGTGGACCACCATGCCTGGCTGATTTTTGTATTTTTAGTAGAGATGGGGTTTCGCCATTTTGGCCAGACTGGTCTCGAACTCCTGAGCTCAGGTGATCCGCCTGCCTTGGCCTCCCAAAGTGCTGGAAATAAAGGCATGAGCCACCACTCCTGGCCATCAGTGAAACTTGAGGCTATAAGATTGAAGAATTGTTCTAATAGTGTAGACCATAAGGCAAGGAGGGTTAAAAAAAAGAAAACAGAAAGAGATAGGCCCTCAAAGCACAGAATAATATGATTAACAGATACTTGTGTATCACATTTGAAATGCTTTATGTTTTGGCTTCATGTTGATAAGTTGAAAACCCGTGTTTTTGTTTGTTGTTTGGTTTTTGCTTTGGCCATCTCATGTAAAAAGGCATGTAGGGGATGGCATTGAATATTCTAAATCATTTTTACTGGGAAAGCTTTTCCAAGATTTTGCATAGCTAAATGTCAACTTTTTTCTTAATAGTATTTTCATCTCAGCCTAGTGACGATGAATCAAGTAGTGATGAAACCAGTAATCAGCGCAGTCCTGCCTTTAGACGACGCCGTGCTAGGAAGAAGACTGTTTCTACATCAGAATCTGAAGAACGGCCACTTGCTGAACAAGAAACCGAACCTTCTAAGGAGCTGAATAAACGTCAGTTCAGTAGTGGTCTCAATAAGTGTGTTATACTTGCTTTGGTGATTGCAATCAGCATGGGATTTGGACATTTCTATGGTAAGTATTTGAAAATGTGTTATACATAATCTGATGGGATAGTGTAGAGGCACTTAAGAGTGAGGAATCCTGGGCAGGGTGTGGTGGCTCACACCTGTAATCCCAGCACTTTGGGAGGCTGAGACGGGCAGATCGCTTGAGTGAGGTTAGGAGTTTGAGACCAGCTGGCCAATCCCGTCTCTACTAAAAATACAAAAATTAGCCTGGGTGGTGGTGCACACCTGTAATCCCAGCTACTCCGGAGGCTCAGATAGGAGAACTGCTTGAACCTGGGAGGCAGTAGTTGCAGTGAGCTCAGATCACAACATTACACTCTAGCCTGGGCGACAGAGCGAGACTGTCTCAAAAAAAAAAGTCGGGGGCGGGGGTGAATCCTGGGATCTGTTTTCAGTGTCATTATTAAATGTATGGCCTTGAAAACTTGAAGCCTGTTTGAGCCTCAGTTTTCTCATTTGAGAAGTAGGTGCTGCCTATCTCACAAAACTTTTTATTTAAATAAGGTAGTAGTGGTGGGGTGCAGTGGCTCACACCTGTAATCCCAGCACTTTCAGAGGCCAAGGTGGGTGGATCACCTGACCAGCCTGACCAATATGGAGAAACCCCATCTCTACTAAAAATATAAAATTAGCTTGAGGTGGTGGTGTGTGCCTGTAATTCCAGCTACTCGAGAGGCTGAGCCAGAATTGCTTGAACCTGGGAGGCAGAGGTTGCGATGAGCTGAGATCGTGCCATTGCCCTTCAGCCTGGGCAACAAGAGTGAAACTCTGTCTCAGAAAAAAAAAAGAGTAGTAGTTATTAAGAAATGTAAGGATAATAACCACATATGTTAGTGACTTTTTTAAAAGTTAAAGGATTGGAAGATTAAAAATCTGAAATGCTCACCATGAGGCAAATCATTTATATTTAGAATCATAGTTAAACTAAGTTGAAGTGTGGCTTTTTTAAGGCAGATTATTGAATTCCCATTTGAAATAGTTACATTTGAAATGTGGGAATAATTAGTGTTCATTATTTCTACTTTGAGGTTTAACGTAAGTATTATACTTTGTAACATTCATTGTTGCTTCTGTGATTCACATGAATTGAGAGTTTTTAATCTTTAACCTTATACTTTGCTCTTTATTATAGTTGATAGTGTTTATATATGTTGATTATCTTATCAATTCAAAGCCTTTAAATGCCTTTGGGTGAGAAGAGGAAGATATTTCATTGGTATTACTTTCTCATTTAGAAGCCTCACCATTGAACCTCCCCCACTTTCTTTTTTTTAAGATGGGGTCTTGCCCTGTTGCCCAGGCTGGAGTGCAGTAGTGCGATCTTGGCACACTGCAACCTCTGCCCCCAGGCTTCTAGCAATTCTCCTACCTCAGCCTCCTGAGTAGCTGGGATTACAGGCGCCCGCCACCATGCCCAGCTAATTTTTTTGTATTTGTAATAGAGGCGGGGTTTCACCATGTTGGCCAGGCTGGTCTGGAACTCTTGACCTCAGGTGACCCACCTGCCTCAGCCTTCCAAGGTGTTGGAATTACAGGCGTGATCCACTGAGCTCACTTACTTATTCTTTATTTATGTAATAAGAATTTTTTTTTCTTCTTTCTTTCATTGTGTTTTTCTTTTTTTTTTTTTTCTTTAAGATGGAGTTTCACTCTTGTTGCCCAGACTGGAGTTCAGTGGTGTGATCTCAGCTCACTGCAACCTCCACCTCCAGGTTCAAGCAGTTCTCCTGCCTCAGCCTCCCCAGTAGCTAGAATTACAGGCATGCACCACCATGCCCAGATCATTTTTTGTATTTTTAGTAGAGACAAGGTTTCACCATGTTGGCCAGGCTGGTCTCGAACTCCTGACCTCAGGTGATCCATCCACCTTGGCCTCCCAAAGTGCTGGGATTACAGATGTGAGCCACCATGTCTGGCCTAAGAAGTTTTAAAGAACTGTGAAATGCTGTACTTTGAATAAAATGATTATCAAGATTACATAGCTTATGGCCAGGCACAGTGGCTCACACATGTAATCCTAGCACTTTGAGAAACAGAGGTGGGCGGATCACTTGGGGCCAGGAGTTCTAGACCAACCTGGCCAACATGGTGAAACCCAGTCTCTGCAAAATTTAGCCAGGCATGGTGGTACTTGCCTGTAGTCCCAGCTAGTTGTGAAGCTGAGGCATGAGAATCGTTTGAATGCGGGAGGCAGAGGCTGCAGTGAGCTGAGATCACACCCGCCTGGGTGACAGACTGAGACTCTGTCTCCAAAAAAAAAAAAAAAAAAAAGATTACATAGGCTATATGCAGATTACCAAAATTTAAAAATATATAAAACATTTAATCATAAGTACATATCCTTAATAAAAATCTTTATTTTAGGCACAATTCAGATTCAGAAGCGTCAACAGTTAGTCAGAAAGATACATGAAGATGAACTGCATGATATGAAGGATTATCTTTCCCAGTGTCAACAGGAACAAGAACCTTTCATAGATTATAAGGTATGTACCACTAAAAAATATTTAAAATAATTGTTAGTAATTATTGTGCATATTAGTTAGTGCTTATTGTGCTTATTAGTGCAGATGAGTAAATCAGTAATAACGCTGATCGTTGAATTGAGTACAGGTGCTTACTGTGTCCTAGTCATTGTCATGAGTGCACCATATAGAGTATTTCTCTTACTCTTACAACTTGGGATTAAGCAAGTATTAACTTTTATAGGTAGGAAGAGGTTTAGAAAGGTTAAGTGACTTTCCCAAGGTAGCAACTGGGAGAGCTAATTTGTTTTTTGTTTGGAGTCTCGCTCAGTTGCCCAGGCTGGAGTGCAGCAGTGCAACCTTGGCTTACTGCAACTTTCACCTCCTGGGTTCAAGTGATTCTTGTGCCTCAGCCTCCCAAGTAGTTGGGATTACAGTGTATGCCATTATGCTTGGCTAATTTTTTTGTATTTTTATTAGAGACGTGGTTTCACCATGTTGGCCAGTCTGGTCTCAAACTCCTGACTTTGAACTCCTGAACCTAGGACGTGGAGGTTGTAGCGAGCCAAGATCACGCCTCTGCACTCTAGCCTGGGTGACAGAGCGAGACTACATCTCAAAAAAAAAAAAATATTCTTCCACCATGCTGTTGTTCTCAATTTGATGTAGCTCTCTGCTCTGTGTTTTCTTGCATATGAACCTTGTATTTCCTAACGTTTATACTATTGAAGATATACCTCAGCCTCCTAAAGTGCTGGGATTACAAGTCACCCGGGTGGGTTGAACCACCACACCCGGCCCTGGCCTTTTGTTTTGTTTTGTTTTGTTCGGCAGAGCTAATTTGATTCCCAAGGACTTGACTTAAGAACTCATTTCTAGCTGCTGTTTTACAGTTAACATTATTTAAAATTGACATTTTATATGTGTATATAGACATTCTTTGTTAACAGTATTTTTACAGAGGGAAGCAGGCATTTTCAGTTGGCAGGAGGGAAAGAGGAGAGTTGTGGGGTTTTTTTTGTTTTTTTTTTTTTGTTATTTTGTGATAGAGTCTCGCTCTGTCGCCCAGGCTGAGTGGAGTGGCATGATCTCGGCTCACTGCAACCTCTGTCTCCTGGGTTCAAGCTATTCTCCTGCCTCAGCCTCCTGACTACCTGGGACTACAGGCGCACGGCACCACACCAGGCTAATTTTTGTATTTTTAGTAGAGACGGGGTTTCACCATGTTGGCCAGGCTGGTCTCGATCTCCTGACCTCAGGTGATCCACCCGCCTCAGTCCCCCAGAGTGCTGGATTACAGGCGTGAGCTACTGCGCCTGGCGAGTTCTGGGTTCTTTTTGTTTTTGTTTTTGTTTTTTTTGAGAGGGAGTCTCACATTTGTCAACAGGCTGGAGTGCAGCCTCCCAAGTAGCTGAGACTACAGGTGCATGCCACCAGGCTGGCTAATTTTTTGTATTTTAGTAGAAAGGAGGTTTTGCAATGTTGGCCGGGATGGTCTCAATTGTCCTAACCTCCTCATCTACCTGCCTTGGCCTCCCAAAATGCTGGGATTACAGGTGTGAGCCACTACACCCAGCCCCGAGAGTTGTGGTTTTATAGCCTCTCTAAGATCTTTTGATTAGGGACACAGCTGTTCCCTTTCATTGTTTTTTTAATTCTGATGGAAGGGAGAACATGTTGTTTTTCTGTCTGTAACTCACCTAGATCTCATCTCACAGGACAATACTGTCCATTCTTTTGTTACCCAACACCTTTGTGGGTTTCTGAGGATCAGCTAAATGGTTGGTCCCCTGTCTAGTTTTTTCCTAGGAATGGTGTAGAGATAAACTCAGAGTAGAAAAGTAAGCTGTGTCTGGGTGAGGTGGCGGCCTCCCAAATTCCCAAAAGTGGCGACTTTGGGAGGCCAAGGTAGGTGGATTGCTTGAGGCCAGGAGTTCAACACCAGCCTGGCCAACACGGTGAAACCTTGTCTCTACTAAAAACACAAAAATTAGCCAACTGTGGTGGTGCACACCTATAATCCCAGCTTCTCAGGAGGCTTAGGCACAAGATTCCTTGAACCTCAGAGGTAGAGGTTGCAGTGAGCTGATTATCACACTGTTGTACTCCAGCCTGGGCCACAGAGAAAAACTCTTTTTTTCTTTTCTTTTCTTTTTTTTTTTTTTGTCACCCGCCACCCCACTGACTCTGTCTCAAAAAAAAAGGAAAGAAAAGTAAGCTATTGTTTTTTCCACCCCCAAATCTCATACTTAATTTACGTATGCTTCCCTTATAGGTTATATTTCTTGAAAAGACAAAAATAATACTTTGTAACTAAATTGTATCTTTCAGGGAGGTACTTCTCCCATCCAGATATTAACCAGGCCTGACCCTGCTTAGCTTCTGTGATCAGAGGATATTGGGTGCATTCGGGGGTGGTATGGCTGTAGACACAGGGAAGTACTTCCAAAGTTAATTACAAATAGTGCAGTTTTTCCTACCTATGTTAGAATATGCCATTTTCTTCTTCACCACAATGGTTTCTGGCTCCATAGGATAACACTGGCTTTTGGAAGACTTACCATACATGAATCTTTACAAAGAGTTTGTATTTCAGGTTTGGGTTTGGGTTTTTTTTTTTTTTTTTTTTTTTTTTTTTGAGATGGAGTCTCGCTTTGTCACCCAGTCTAGAGTGCAGGGGGGTGATCTCAGCTCACTGCAACCTCTGCCTCCTGGGTTCAAGTGATTCTCCTGCCTCAGCCTCCCAAGTAGCTTGGATTACAGGCTCCCTCCACCATTCTCGGTAATTTTTTTGTATTCTTAGTAGACATGGGGTTTCACCGTGTTGGCCAGGCTGGTCTTGAACTCCTGACCTCAGCTGATCCGCTTGTCTCGGCCTCCCACAGTGCTGGAATTACAGGTGTAAGCCACTGCACCTAGCCTGTTTTTTTTGTTTTGTTTTAAGAAGGTTCCCATTCTTGTTGTCCAGGCTGCAGTGCAGTGGTGTAATCATGGCTTGCTGTTGCCTCAACTTCCTGGGCTCAAGCAATCCCTCTGGCTTAGCCTTTCAAGTAGCCGGGACCACAGGCACACGCTAACATGTCCAGCTAACTTTGTTTTTAAATTTTTCATAGAGATAGGGTCTCACTATGTTGCCCAGGTTTTTCTGGAACTTCTGCATTCAAGCGATCCTCCTGCCATGGCCTCAAAGTGCTTGGATTAAAGGCTTAAGCCACTGTGCCTGGTTAGAGAGTCAGTTTTTGCAGATGTCTTGTTTCTAGCTGTTAAGTGTAGATCAGATGTTGAAGCTCTTTGGAATACCTGGTCAGGATCTGCTTATCAGTCACTTCTGTCAACATCATATTTATTGCATGAGGAATGCTGTACTCTTTCATTCTTTGGCTACCTTTGCTTGTGCATTCCAAGATTATGGTACACCAGTGCATCAGTCTCTTCTACTCCACAGTCCACTGCCGTTGGGTAGAAGAAACATCTCTCATACAGGTAGAGCAGATGTAATGACTGTGATTAAATTTTAAATATTTATTTGTTCTCTGAAGATTAATGATCTAGAAAGTGAAGCAATCATTTTAGATAGTTATTATTCAAGTGTAAAATAGTGTCATTCTCTTAAAGGACTTGTTTCCTCCCCACCTCTTTTTTTTTTTTTGCTTCTTTTTGAATCTAGGTAATTGGCTGGTCTTACTCAAATGGGGTAACCATAATGTATGTGGTCAGTTATGCCAAATTTAAGTATCATTTTGCAGATTTATACATAAGATATTTTTAACTGAATGGATAATGCTGTAAAGAACTTGTTGAAGCATATTGTTTAATTTTTGACTGTTTTTGGTTAAAATTTGTTACTTATGCATATGTTTGAAAGAAAATTCAAATCAATCAAGGATACCCTTACTGAAGCAGTAAAATTCTATAAGCCTAATTGACAACCATTTCTCTCTATCATGGGTGTTGACTTTCAGAGTTATAGCAATCTATAGATTAATCTTCAGAGTTATATTAATCTGTACTGATTACAGAACTGCTGTAATCTGAGTGACAGTCACTTTGAAAGTTTACATATAATTGGATAAGTTAGTTATAAATGTTACTAAGATTCAGTCTGTCCTCTAACATGCTTATAGAATTTATGGCGTATCTGTACTTACCTAGCAATGTTAATTGCATAGGACTAAAATGTTTCGAATAGGACTAAGATTATTAGAATTTCTTCTTTCGAAGGGGACAGTGAGTACAAACAATTTTTTGAAGCCATAAGTCAGCTCTTGATGTCATTTTACTTTTTATAAAGATAATCTCTCTTCCTAAGACTCAGAAAAGCTTTTAGTCCTGTTAGACCTAGCTAACTTTCTGACTTTTAAATTCTTCCAGCTGGGCATGGTGGCAGGTGCCTGTAATCCCTGCTATTGGGGGAGCTGAGGCAGGAGAATTGTTTGAACCTGGGAGGGGAAGGTTGTAGTGAGCTGAGATCGTGCCACTGCAGTCTGGTGACAGAGTGAGACTCCATCTCAAAAAATAAAAATAAAATAAAAAATAAATTCTTCTACCATGCTATTGTTCTCAATTTGATGTAGCTCTCTGCTCTTGAGTTTTCTTGCATGTGAACCTTGTATTTCCCAATGTTTATACTATTGCAAATTCTACCCGGGGTATAGTATCTGTAGAAGTAAAGACAAAAAAGCTTATGGGGTGTTACATATCTTAAAGATTTAAATTCAGCTTTTAAATCACTTGACATGTTATTTCTTCTCTTTCAAAAAAATGTAGTCATTGAAAGAAAACCTTGCAAGGTGTTGGACCCTTACGGAAGCAGAGAAGATGTCCTTTGAAACTCAGAAAACTAACCTTGCTACAGAAAATCAGTATTTAAGAATATCTCTGGAGAAGGAAGAAAAGGCCTTGTCTTCATTACAGGAGGAGTTAAACAAACTAAGAGAACAGATTAGAATACTGGAAGATAAAGGGACAAGTACTGACTTAGTTAAAGAAAATCAGAAACTTAAGCAGCATTTGGAAGAAGAAAAGCAGAAAAAATACAGCTTTCTTAGTCAAAGAGAGACTCTGTTGGCAGAAGCAAAGATGCTAAAGAGAGAACTGGAGAGAGAACGGCTATTAACTACAGCTTTAAGAGGGGAACTCCATCAGCTAAGTGGTAGTCAGTTACATGGCAAGTCAGATTCTCCCAATGTATTTACTGAAAAAAAGGAAATGGCAGTCTTACGGGAAAGACTCACTGAGCTGGAACGGAAGCTAACCTTCGAACAGCAGCGTTCTGATTTGTGGGAAAGATTGTATGTTGAGGCAAAAGATCAAAATGGAAAACAAGAAACTGATGGAAAAAAGAAAGGGAGCAGAGGAAACCACAGGGCTAAAAATAAGTCAAAGGAAACATTTTTGGGTTCAGTTAAGGACACATTTGATGCCATGAAGAATTCTACCAAGGAGTTTGTGAGGCATCATAAAGAGAAAATTAAGCAGGCTAAAGAAGCTGTGAAGGAAAATCTGAAAAAATTCTCAGATTCAGTTAAATCTACTTTCAGACATTTTAAAGATACCACCAAGAATATCTTCGATGAAAAGGGTAATAAAAGATTTGGTGCTGCAAAAGAAGCATCCGAAAAACCGAGAACAGTTTTTAGTGACTATTTACATCCACAGTATAAGGCACCTACAGAAAACAAGAATAATAGAGGCCCTACTATGAAAAACGATGGCAGGAAAGAAAAGCCAGTTCACTTTGAAGAATTCAGAAAAAATACACATTCACAGAAATGCAGTCGTGGGCATGATTGTAGAGAAAATTCTCATTCTTTCAGAAAGGCTTGTTCTGGTGTATTTGATTGTGCTCGACAAGAATCCATGAGCCTTTTTAACACAGTGGTGAATCCTATAAGGATAGATGAATTTAGACAGATAATTCAAAGGTACATGTTAAAAGAACTGGATACTTTTTATCACTGGCAAGAATTTGATCAGTTCATCAATAAGTTTTTCCTAAATGGTGTCTTTATACATGATCAGAAGCTCTTCACTGACTTTGTTAATGATGTTAAAGATTATCTTAGAAACATGAAGGAATATCGAGTAGATAATGATGGCGTATTTGAGAAGTTGGATGAATATATATATAGACACTTCTTTGGTCACACTTTTTCCCCTCCATATGGACCCAGGTCGGTTTACATAAAACCATGTCATTACAGTAGTTTGTAACATTTGTAGATTGGATAGCATTTTTATGATTTGATGAGTTTCTTGGAAGGTTACTGAAAGAGTCGTGCTTTATTGCCACTGAGAGAATTCAGAGTAAATTGAAAGATAGAGTCTAAAAATTATAGCTGTTAAAAATGGAAAATTTCATTATGATGTAATCACTTTGACCTGAGCAAATGATTTAATTTTTATCTTAAAAATCAGTTCAGAATCTATAGAATCCTATTTTGGCCGAGTTTGTTTCTTTTCAGTATAGTTTATATGAAAAGGTCATCTTAAGTGAAATTATTTTCCTTTAATCTTTTATGTATTTATTCACTTTTGGAAGCTAGGAGTGAACAACACAAATTTTACTCTGAAGTCAGAAGATCTCATATGTAATAATTCTAATGTCCTGCCTATTTTCACTTATCCATTCCATGTACCAGCTTAGTTATGATCACATAATTATCATTGATAAAGGTAGAGGCACAATCAAAGAGGCAAAGTGAGCAAGTCAGATTCTAAAGTGTGTACCAATTTTTTATCCATTTTCATCTTTATATTCTGTAACGTGAACCTTACCAGATCTTCAAATGTTAGTTTCACTTTTTATCTTTGAAATACTTACCTTTTTGAATAAATATAATGTGTCTATAAAATAATGAGACTGATTCTGGTGTATTTAGTCATTAAGCAGGCATCTAGTCGTATAATGAACAAAGGTGAGGCTGCCTTGAGGAGACCAGTGAAAAATTTTTGCTTTAAAGGAGCTCACAAGCTAAGTAAATAAATAAAATTAAGGTATGGGGGCATGGTGGCCTCAGGCTGTCTGGAGATGTTTGGAAAGGCTTCTTGAGTGAGATGACCTTTGAACTGTGAATTCGTTTTTAAACTAGCTTTTGAAAGAGAAATGATAATTTACTGTGCAGACAGGGAAGGGGATTTTACTTAAAAGGAAGGTCATTTGGAGATGTGAAGATACATTACTTTAAGGAAGCAGGGTAGTGCTGGAGAATAAGAGATGCAGACCATGAAAGGCCCCATTTTATGCTAAAGGTTTTGTCTTGTAGGACATGGAGAACTTCTGAAGAATTTTCAAGGCTGGTAGGATAAGATTATATTGTATTGTAGATTACAGTAGTCCCCCTTTATCTTCAGGATATATGTTCCAAGACCCCCAGTGGATGCTTGAAACCAGGGATAGAACAGAATTCTTTATATAATATGCATGAATTTCTTTTTCCTTCTTTACGATCTCACACAAAGGTTTGTTCTTACCATAGATCTTACCAACCTCAGTATACTTTTGTCTCCCTTATTGAGAATGTTCACCCTTCCACTTAAAGGAAGCGCTTTATAGCTTCTCTTTGGCATATCCAAATTGTAAGCATCACTATTGTATTTTGGGGTCAAGATTAAGTTTCTTAATCATAATTATCCTTATCTTAGGGATACTTGAACACAAGCACTGTGGAACGATAACAGTGTATCTGATCAACAGACTGCTACTAGGTGATTAAGGGGTGGGTAGCGTGGATACTGGACTATGGGATGATTCACATCCCATGTGGGATGGAGCAGAACTGCCTTATTTCATCACATTACTCAGAACAGGCATATAACTTAAAACTTATGCATTATTTGTTTTTTTATTTTTATTTTTTGAGACGGAGCCTCGCTTTGTTACCCAGGCTGGAGTGCAGTGGCGCAATCTCAGCTCACTGCAACCTCTCTCTCCCAGGTTCAAGTGATTCTCCTGCCTAGGCCTCCTGAGCAGCTGGGACTACAGGTGCGAGCCACCACATCTGGCTAATTTTTATATTTTTAGTAGCGATGGGGTTTCACCATGTTGGCCAGGCTGGTCTCCAACTCCTAACCTCAGGTGATCCACCTGTCTCAGCCTCCCAAAGTGCTGGGGTTACAGGGGTGAGACACTGCCCCTCGCCTAAAACTTAAGAATTATTTATGAAATTTTCTGTTTAACATTTTCAGACCACAGGTGACCACAGGTAACTGAAACCTGAATCCCAGAAAGTGAAGCCGTGGATAAGGCAGGACTACTGTATTGACAGCAGCTTACACGATTGACAAGAAAGGTGTGAAGCTAGAAGGTGGTCAATATACTACAGACATGAGCTGTTTAGATGAGCATCTAAACTGGGACAATAGTAGTAGGGGAGGAAAGGAGAAAACATTTGGAGAATAGATAGTAACATTGGTATTTCTTGTGAAAGACGAAGTAGTAACAGTGACTTCTAGATTTCTGAGTTGGGTCATCTGTTGGATAGTAGTATCTCTGTGATAGGGAATTCAAGGTTTGGTGTAAGGGTAATTGGAGATGAGAATTGTGTTTGGAGGTAAATACTGACATTCAAATGGGGAGGGTTAGTTGGCAGTTAGTGCTATGGTCATCTCTTTTGCTGAGACTGTATATTTATCACACTCCTGGGAGAACACCAACATCTATGAGGTTGTAGGGAAGGCTAAGTCGGGAGTGGCCTCATGAAAATCTAAAGGCTATCTTAAGTAAAAGGAATATTTAAATGTTTCATGCTTTTTAAAAAGTCAATGTGTGAAAAACGTTTCTTGGCTTGGAAATTGGGCAGCCAGGGGATGGCAGTATGGACTTCCAGTGAAGTAGTGACAGAAGCCTGATCATAGACATTGAGGAAAGCAGGTGTAGGTGTTGTGAACTTTTGCTGTAAGAGAGAAAAAGTTGAGACTTCTGTTTTGTTTGGTTTGTGAGACATTTGTTTGTAGTTCTGCTGAGTGATAAAGCCAATGGGGAGGGATTGATTTCTACAGGAAAGGAAAAAAAAAATAATGGAAACATCTCATTATTTTATTGTCACATTTCTTTTCTTTGTTATCTGTTGAGTGTTTCCCTTTTTTGCCAGTAGAGTTACTATTTTTTTCTTTGCATAGGACAAATACTATAATATGAACTCCTTTATTTTTTATATGGATATACTAGGATTATAATTCAGATATTTAATCTTTTTTCAGAGTGTTCAGATAATAGATTAATGGAGAAAAAACAGTTAAAATTGTTTTAAATTTAAATACATTGAACTCTAACATAGATGAAAAATGTGTTTACTGCTTTCAGTCGACCTGATAAAAAGCAACGTATGGTAAATATTGAAAACTCCAGGCATCGAAAACAAGAGCAGAAGCACCTTCAGCCACAGCCTTATAAAAGGGAAGGTAAATGGCATAAATATGGTCGCACTAATGGAAGACAAATGGCAAATCTTGAAATAGAATTGGGGCAATTACCTTTTGATCCTAAATACTGATTCACAATTGAGTTAAGCTAGACAACTGTAAGAGAAACATGTATGCTTTGTACAATGGTATTGGAACTAACGAAAGTATCAAGATGACAGTGTCTTTTTTTGTTTCTAAGTCTCAGTTTGATAACTTTATATTATTACTCAGAAGCATTAGTTAAAAGCCTACTAACCTGCATTTTCCTGTTAGCTTCGTTGAATTCTTTCTGACACTGGAAATGTTCAACAGTAGTTTTACTAAGGAAGCCAGGCATGCAACAGATTTTGTGCATGAAATGAGACTTCCTTTCAGTGTAAGAGCTTAAAGCAAGCTCAAATCATACATGACAAAGTGTAATTAACACTGATGTTTGTGTTAAATTTGCAGTAGAGCTTGAGAAAAGTACATTGTGCTGGAATTTCATCTTTAACATTTTATAATCTTACACTTGCTTCTCGTCTTTATGTGGGTTCAAGAGCCCACTGACTTGTGAAGAATTTGCTGCCCTCTTAAGAGCTTGCTGACTTGTTTTGTGAAATTTTTTGAACATCTGAATATTGTGGAAGAAACAATAAAACTACACCATGAGGAAAACTGAAGGTCTTTATTTAAAATCTGTATTAACATGTGATTTTCTACTACGTGGTGTTTTATACATTTCCTCAGTAGTGATATTTGGTAAAGCAGTTCATACAGTTTTTCCTAAGTTCCATGAATCTTACCCAGTGTTTACTGAAATATTTAAGCAGCATCTGAGTATTTCCACCCAGCAATGTTAGTTTACCTCAGAAAGTTCAGAATTTCATCTTGCTGAATTTCCCTTTTAACTTCCGTTCATAGACATATATATGACTTCCAATTCGACCCTCCGGCAAGTGAGTGTGGAAGAAAACAGCAGTTCTGTTATAACTGCTTGATATTAGGAAAGCACTTATTTCCTAGAAGCAAATAAATGTTTAAGTAAATAAAGGCTACATTTTGCTGAGTACTGTTTCAATGAATTTTAGAACTGCTTATTCTAATTGCTCTCTACAACTTTATGCTTAACAAAAGAATTAACTTATAGGAAGTAAAATACCTTATAATTATAGAATGGGCTTATTTTGACTGGAGAAAAGACTAATCATGAAATGTGGGATGAAACACACCATAAAAAAGGTTATATTGTGTATTTACCTGAGGGTTTCCTAAACCTGGGGTAAAATAAAAATACTGAGTTTTCTTCTTTTTCATGTTTACTTACCTCCTCCAAAATGCTGAAGATGATCAAGTGAGTAGGTAATGATGCATCATCATGAAACTCTCTTTGTAACCAGTTTAAAGGATTTAGATAAAATATATCTGCTTCATCAAGATACTGACTTTTTCCACTCAGGTCTGGGGGGCATTGGAGAAATCTCATTGGAAGTGGGCAGTGAACATGGCTATGAAAAGACAAGTTACCAGAATAAACACAAGTAAAAACTGAAAGTTTTCATTAGTCTTAAGATACGTCATTTGTACTTAGCCAAATGTGAAATCGTAATCTGTAATTGTGTTGCAGTTAAGTGAAGAAGCAAGCCTTTAACTCATTTTCTCAAAGATAAAATGTGTGATTCTCATACCATGTAAACTGCAGCAGCAGCAACATAACCTATAAGCCCAAACTAATGTGTAAAACTCTCAAAGAGGGAAGTAGGTCAGTTGGGGGACGCAACATTCTGTAACATTTGTATTCTGTTCCAGAAACGTAAATGGTCTTCAGGACCAGGTAAGTTAACTTGTTAATAGGAGAGTAATTCTCCATTGGCTTTTTTGGTAAAGTAGGAAACTGTGGTCCTAACCAGAAAGGATTCTTTATTCCCTTTCTGCGCTGATAGGGGATGGATCACATCTTTACATGGCAAGTTTTAAGTATTTTTTTCCTTATATCTTTATTTAAGATTTAGAAGTAGAGAGCAACGTATGTCCATTGATTAACATCCAAATAAGTAATGGTTTTATTGTGGCATAGAAAGATGAGATTGCCCATCAGGGGCAGTGGCTCATGCCTGTAATCCCAGAACTTTGAGAGGCCAAGGTGGATGGATCCCCAGAGGTCAGGAGTTCGAGACCAGCCTGGCCAACATGGTGAAACCCTGACTCTACTAAAAATACAAAAATTAGCCATGCATGGTGGTGTGTGCCTGTAGTCCCAGCTACTCAGGAGGCTGAGGCAGGAGAATTTCTTGAACCCAGAAGACGGAGGTTGCAGTGAGCGCTGAGATTACATGCCACTGCATTCCAGCCTGGGCAACAAAGCAAGACTCTATTTCAAAAAAAAAAAAAAAAAAAAAAAAAAAAGATTAGAGTATAAAAAAGATGGATTCATCTTTACTAGTCATGACAACTTAAGCCAGTTATTTAGGTCATGCAAAAAGTCATGTTTATAATGCCTTGGGAAAAGTTAAACCTCACTGATAGAAACATTTAAAATTTCCAGTTAGAAATGAAGTTAATAGTTAACGCAGGAGGTTTCTTTATGAAGTGCATACAAAGTAAATGTACACAAGACCTAATAGGGACTTATTTATTGGAAGTGAAGGTCTTGTTTCAAAGGGAAGTAGAAATTCCTGAGAAAAAACTGCTTGCTTTATATTGTAAATTAGGCATCAGACTTTTTCCTCTATTTGTGTGCTTTGAAAAGGTGTTGAGAACTTGGTGAACTGTACAAAGCCTAAGACATCAACTAACTACAACTATGTATAAAGAACATCTTGGTACTTCTAGGATTCCTGTCCTCCACAGTATTAACCCTAATGTGAGCACGAAGAGTGAATGTCCCTTTCTCAGACATATAAATATATATAGTAGGGAATCCTCAAGTTGAAAGGATACTTGATGCCCTCCACTTAGACTGGTTTTTGCTAGGATCTCAATTTTTCTAAATTGTATATTAATGATTGGCATTCACGATCCATTAAGTAGGAGTATTCCAAGTGTTAAATTCCCCTAAAGTGATAACCACAAGTGATTAAATTAATTGAATGTGCATATGAGACATTAACTCCAGATCGTTTAAAGCCAGGCTGAGTTAAATAGATAGAGGATTTTCTTTTTCTTTTTTTTTTTTTTTTTTTTTTTTGAGGCAGAGTCTAGCTCTGTCGCCCAGGCCGGAGTGCAGTGGTACAATCTCGGCTTACTGCAACCTCCACCTCCTGGGTTCAAGCGATTCTCCTGCCTCAGCCTCCCTAGTAGCTGGGACTATAGGAATACACCACAACACCCAGCTAATTTTTTTGTGTTTTAGTAGAGATAGGGTTTCACCATGTTGCCCAGGCTAGTCTCAAATTCCTGAGCTTAGGCGATCCGCCTGCCTCAGCCTCCCAAAGTGCTAGGATTACAGGCATGAGCCACCGCATTCAGCCTGGTATAGAATTTTCTGTAGGAGATCTGGCTGCTTTGCTCCTGTACCATTACTGGGTAATTGGTAACACGGCTTTATGAAATACAAGCACAGGACCAAATGGATGTCTTTTTAAATGCCATACATAGTTGAGGCAATTTTAGTATATTTCCCAGAAACACTTAATTCAAGCATTAGAATATCATCTTGTCACATTCCTTAAATTTTACAGGTGAGACAACTGATGTCCAAAGAGATTAAAAACCTAGTTTAAGAGGAGGGCAATAGCCCAGTAGTAAATCTGGACTGAAATCCATGTTTTAAGATTAATTCAAATTGTGTAAAGATGTATCACAGAGATGTGTAGTAAGGTAAGTCATACATGAGTTTCTTTACTAGGAAGACTATCAAATACCTACAGATTGTTTTAAATCAGAATTAAGTGTAAGTAAATTGTTTTTAAATAATAATAAAGTTTATTTAAAAGATTTTCATTGATACAGTTCAAGTGGTTTTTAAAGTCCACCAGTGAATAAATATGAGAGTTTAAAATTTATCATTTGATCAACGGCCAATTAATTCAAATCCAGGAATCTGAAAGGGAATTTTAAAATAGTTTCAGTTTCTTAACAGCATATAGTGGAACATCTTTTATTACCTGTAATAAGGAGTAGAGTGGCAAGGCATCATTACAAATACTGAAGCTGAAGGTTTATTGGGATTGTTGTAACAAACTTTTTGAATATGACTCATAACATCAAGAGTACCTCGTTGATGAACTAAACCAGTATAAACGGCGAGGAACAAATTTGATAAAAACAGGAAACTTAGAGCTGGTTTCTTCCATGTTTTCAGGTGGCTTAGTGAGTATCCTATATGAAGACAGACATATTGAACCTTAACACTGACAGCCTTTTGTTTTCTTATGTTAACTGCAAATACATCTGTAATTTTTAATGGAAATAGCACAAACTGTAATATTGTAATAGACAAATAAGGAATAAGCAATAATTCATAATCTCTCTGACCGTTCACTACTGTTGTCATCTAGGTCTTGACTTTTTCTAGTAAAAAGTATTGAGGTATAGTTGAAAGATTACGGTTATGGAGTCCAATAGGTCCAGATCTGAATTCCAGTTCTAGCGCAAGTTGTTTTACTTTGCTGATCACTGGGTCAATAGTACCTTTTTCAAGTATTAGAAAAAATGGCCATTGCCTGTCCTGGTACATAGTAGTTGCTAAAGAAATAGGACTTTTAATTATTCCATTTACCTACCTCTTTAACCTCCCTAACACTAGTAATTGGTATTTTTGTGTGTAATACAAGTTTCAGTAATGTGTCCTCTTAGGAAGGCTTAGGAAAGGCTTAGGAAAATAAGCCATTGGGCACCTGGGAGGTTTTCCTTAAGTATATCAGTGGAAGAAAAGGTGCCATGTCTTTTTTTTTTTTCCCATTATAATGTCAGGCAATTTGGAGATGCTAAACACTTTTCCTTTTTTGGTTTATGAAAGTGATTATTCTGTGCGGCAAAACGAAACAAAAAAACCAAAGGAGAAAACCAAATAGAACGAATAGAAGGATATAAAAGGATAAGTAAAAGTCTCTCTCCCCTCCTTTTCTCCAACAACAGCCACTGTTAATGGACACATTAGGATCTCTGAGAATACCAAGAACAGGCTTTGCCACTGGAAATGAATGAGCTTATTAGTAAGTGTGACATTTTGTTCATAATTTACATATGCTCTTTCTATAGAACTAGATAAGAGTTCTTTTGGAACTTGGGTATTCTTCATCCAAACCTTGGTTTGCCCAAAATGTTAGTACTAATACCCAGTGGGGACAAGGCAGTGTTTTAACTTTAGTTCTTCCTCTGAGATGTTAATAACCTCCACAGTTCATACAATTCATGAGCTGGAATATCACATATCCATGTCACCCAGTACTTTTTAAGCTACTTGAAATAGTTCTGATCAAAGAATAATCTGAGAAGTGGTGTAATGAAGAATGTAGCAAGATCAAGAAAACCAAGCCTATCACTTAAATCTACATTTATAAGATGTTTGAAATGGTAAAATGAGGAACCTACTAAAAGGGTTGAGAATTAGAATTAGCTTTATTTGAAATAAAATAGCTGAGATGGGAGGATTGCTTGAAGCCAGGAGTTCAAGACCAACCTGGGGAAAATAGTGAGACTCCATCTCTACAAAAAATAGAGCAAAATTAGCCAGGCATGGTAGTGCGCACCTGTAGTTCCAGCTATTGGGAGGCCTGAGGCAGGAGGTTTACCTGTGCCTATAAGTTTGAGGGGACAGTGAGCTATGACCATGCCAGTGCACTCCAGCCTGGGTGACAGAGTGAAACCCTGTCTCTATGAAGATAAAATAGGGCCAGGTGTGGTAGCTCACACCTGTAATCCCAGCAGTCTGGGAGGCTGAAGTGGGCAGATCACTTGAGGTCAGGAGCTCAAGACTAGCCTGGCAAACATGGTGAAACCTCATCTCTACTAAAAATATAAAAATTAGCTGGGTGTGGTGGCACACACCTGTAATCCCAGGAGGCTGAGGCAGGAGAATCACTTGAACATGGGAAGCGGAGGTTGCAGTAAGCCGAGATCATGGCACTGCACTCCAGCCTGGGCAACACAGTGAGACTGTCTCTAAATAAATAAATAAATGAATAAAATAGGATTCTAAAAGTTCAACTATCTGTAATAACTCCAAGCATGGATATAGCAGATCCTCAAATATAAATTGAAGCACTTGGGTTGGTAGGCTAATACAAATCCACTTTAGTAGGCTCACAAGCTACATTAAAGCCTTGTCTTTGTCTATATTGCTCTAATGGAATACCTGAAGCTGGTTAATTTATAAAGAAAAGATGTTGGGCCGGGCAAAGTGGCTCATGCCTGTAATCGCAGCACTTTTAAGGGGCCGAGATGGGCGGATCACCTGAGGTTGGGAGTTCAAGACTAGCCTGACCAACATGGAGAAACCCTGTCTCTACTAAAATTACAAAATTAGCTGGGTGTGGTGGCGCATGCCTCTAATCCCAGCTACTCGGAAGACTGAGGCAGGAGAATCGCTTGAACTTGAGAGGCGGCGGTTGCTGTGAGCCGAGATCGCACCATTGCCCTCCAGCCTGGGCAACAAGGGCAAAACTCCAACTCAAACCAAAAAAGAAAAGATGTTTACTTGGCGCATGGTCCTGCAGGCAGTAGAAGAAGCATGGTACCAGCATCTACTGGTGAGGGCTTCAGGCTGCTTCCACTCATGGTGGAAGGTGAAGGCCAGCCAGTGTGTGCAGAGATCACATGGTGAGAGGGTAGAAGCAAGACAGTGGGGGAAGGTGCCAGGCTCTTTTTTAACAGCCAGCACACAGGGGAGCTCAGTACCCCAGGATGGTACCAAGCCATTCGTGAAGGATCCGCCCCTAAAATTGAAGAACCTCCCATTAGGCCCCACCTCCAACAATGGGGATCAAATTTCCACTTAAGGTTTAAGAGACAAACATCCAAACTACAGCAAGCCCATCCTACAGCAAGGCCTTCGAAGAAACAGCTTGCTCTCAATTATTTGAAGATACTTATAAGGTGAGCATATATAAAGTAGATTTACTTAATAATTTGTTTATTAAATGTTAATTGAAATTTTTATTAGAAACTGTGGGACTGGGCCAGGTGCAGTGGCTCATGCTTGTAATCTCAGCACTTTGGGAGGCTGAGGCGCGCAGATCACAAGGTCAAGAGATCAAGACCATCCTGGCCAACATGGTGAAACCTCGTCTCTACTAAAAATACAAAAATTAGCTGGGCATGGTGGCACGCACCTGTTGTCCCAGCTACTCCAGAGGCTGAGGCAGGAGAATTGCTTGAACCTGGGAGGTGGAGGTTGAGTGAGCCGAAATTGAGCCACTGCACTCCAGCCTGGTGACAGAGTGAGACTGTCAAAATAAACAAACTATGGCACTAGGAATACAATAGTATAGGTGGGTGATACAAAATAGGAATACTTGGCCATAAAGATGGTGAAAATAGCGCTCTGGGTAGAATGCTGGAAGATAACATGCTTGTGTTTCCAGCATCTTTAGTCCTGGTGAGACAGGGCGTCTCTTAAATTAGGTAATGTTTGTCTTACATGATGGTGATTTTAACTCTGAGCTTAGCTCATTTTAGGATGGATCATTTTAGTGAGAACTGAATCTCCATATTACTTAGAAAAGTAATATGAAGAAAATGCTGGGAAGAGAAGGAATAGCTGAACACTGCCAAGGAGAGTCAGGTGATAGCTTAGTTTTCTGGGGGACAGTGCATACTGTAACAGTTGGCATTGTATTTTGAGATGGAGTCTTGCTTGGTTGCCCAGGCTGGAGTGCAGTGGCACGATCTTGGCTCACTGCAACCTCCACCTTTCAAGTTCAAGCGATTCTCCTGCCTCAGCCTCCTGGGTAGCTGGGATTACAGGTGCCTGCTGCCATGTGTGGCTAATTGTTTGTATTTTTAGTAGAGATGGGGTTTCACCATGTAGGCCAGGCTGGTCTTGAACTCAGGTGATCTGCCCACTGGAGCCTCCCAAAGTGCTGGGATTACACACATGAGCCACAGTGCCCCCCCAGAACTGCCTTTATTTACATAAATGTTTAGTATCCTATGAGCATTACTAAGCATTTTACACATAGAGATGAAGTCTTTATAATTTCAGTTACCAAATGAATTGTGCACATGTTAGAAAAGAACCCGACTTTGGAGTATAAGTCAAGAGTCTTGAATTTAAAGCCTCTGAAGGGTTTTTTTTTAAAAAACCTTCTGGCATTGAAACCTTCCAAAGGGGATTTCAGAGATGAGTTGCTAAAGGAAGGGTTGGGAAGATACTTTCCAGTTCCAGTGCTAGAACTGAGTGAACCACAAGTGAAGCCTAAGGTCCATGGTTTTCTTACAGGCAAGTAGTATTGTTTCATCAATATTTAAAAGATGCAATGAACAAGATTCCATTAGGTGACATCCAGTAAGTCTATTTAATGGCATGCACAAGTTTTGAGATGCAGTTCTCACTGAAATAATCCACCCTCAAGTGACCTAGCTTCAGAAAGTCATCATCCCCACCATGTAAATGATGTGTTACTTAACTTAAAATATGAAACTTCCCCAGTCATTGAAGATTTAAGACTTTGTATGAACCCCAGTGACTAAAGTGTAGATTCCTTCCTTTCACATAGTAACTGAACCCATTGCTAACTGGATGCTAAACATCATCCCTAAATACTTAATTTGCTCTTGTTACCTGGGCCTACAAAAAGATACCTGAAAGTGGGTGTAAAGAAAATTTCTGGAAGAACTGCTTAAGAAAGTGATAATAGTTACCTCTGGGGAATGGGGCTAGATGACTTGACGATGACACACTAATGTATTTATTTTTGTACCATCAGCATTTATTTTTATAATTAAAAAAAATACATTGGGCTCCTATTAGATCACATTCATCAGATTACTGTTAAAAAAGTGTTTAAAATCCATTATATCTCAGTTGACTACTCTTCAGGATAAAATCTAAAAACCTGAATATACAAGAAGATACTTCATGAGGTGGCTCCCTTATAAAGCCATTTCTCTTAATCATCACATATTATTTAGCTCAATATATACACTTATAAAATTTTGGATATCTAGTGTGGCACTCTGTATTTTCCAGAAATGACTAATAAGCTCCTTCTAACCAAGGTAAGGTTCACAGTAATATAGAGGGGATGGGAATATCTGAGGCTGTACATTACTGATTCCATCCTGGTTTTGGCAAGAATTATCAGGAAACCTAATGCTAAGAAAAAAATCCCTACCACATTCTACCAATTAGAGATATATCTGAATTACTGTTTTTATTTTTAGATACTCTTTGAGAAAGCTTAGTTTCAGTGTTTAGATGAGAACCACAAAAGGTGGTTCAATTCTGGAATGGGACATGATACAGAATGGGGCTGGGAAAGAGAGACTATGAACTATTAACAGTAATGAGGGCACTGGGCACAGATGAAGGTATCAGGAAGAATTTTTTTTTTTTTTTGAGACAGAATCTGGCTTTGTCGCCCAGGCTGGAGTGCAGTGGTGTGATCTCAGTTCACTGCAACCTCCACCTCCTGGGTTGAAGTGGTTCTCCTGCCTCAGCCTCCTGAGTAGCTGCAATTATAGGCCCGTGCCACCGCACCTGGCTAATTTTTGTATTTTTAGTAGAGCTGGGGTTTCACCATGTTGGCCAGACTGGTCTTGAACTCCTGACCTCGGCCTCCCCAAGTGCTGGGATTACAGGTGTGAGCCACCATGCCTAGCCAGGAAGAATTTTATGTTGCTATTTTGTTAAGGAAGTAAAGCCATATTTTCATCTTCCATAGAATTCAGTAGTTAATGCTTAAACAGTTTTAATGCCTAAGTAGTTAATGCCTAAAACTATTCAGGCATTAACTTAAGGGGCATTATAAGCATTTTAGAGATACTGATATAAATACCAAAATAACCAGCTGAAAGAATATTTAAGTGATTGCTTTTGGGGAGAGAAATAGAAGGGAGAGCAGGGGAACCATTGTTTTCAAAAACTCCTTCTGGAATGACTACTGAAATAATGTACATATGCAATTTTGATAAAAGGATTAGAATATGGAGCCAGGCACAGTGGCTCACGCCTGTAATCCCAGCACTTTGGGAGGTCGAGGCAGGTGGATCAGTTGAGGTTAGGAGTTCGACACCAGCCTGGCCAACATGGTAAAACCGTGTCTCTACTAAAAATACAAAAATTAGCTGGCTGTGGTGGCATGGGCCTGTAATTCCAGCTACTCTGGAGGTTGAGGCAGGAGAATCTCTTGAACCTAGGAGGTGGAGGTTGCAGTGAGCCGAGATGGCGCCACTGTACACTGAGACTCTGTCTGGAAAAAAAAAAAAAAAAAAAAGAATAACAAGATTAGACTATGGAAAAACAAAGTGGCCCAGTAAGAGAGAAATCTATATTGGCTACTGTGGTAAAAACAGACTAAGTAGACACTCAACTCAGAATCAGTAGTGGGTGCTGAACGCTATTAGTACAAATGAGAGATTCAATCTAAGAATTGAATTAGTGTTGCTAAAATATCACCTTTCTTTTTACAGGTAAGGAAACTGAGACACATTGTTAAACAATTCACTAAAGATCAGAGCCAGTCACAAAATACGTTTTCTAGAGTTGAGTCCTATTTTATAGGACTAAGGGAAATTCAAATTAGGCAAGAGAAGTTACTGTAGATTGAAAAAACAAATGCAATTATTTTTCTTCCTGTGTCCCTTCCTACTATGAGGCTGGCATTTATTTCCCCACCTCTTATATCTGGCGTGGCCCACTGACTTGCTTTGATGAAAAGAATGTGGTGGGAGTGACAGCGTGCAAATGCCAAGCCTTTATTTCAAAGGGCCTTGCATATTTGCTCCCTCTCCTGAAACCTGGCCTACACCAAGTGAACAAGCCCTAGCTAGCCTGTTGGAGGAAGAGGAAACGAAGAAGAGCGGAGAAGACTTGGCCTATAGCTAGTTGAACCCCAGAGGTAAGAGCCCAGCCTAGGTCAATAGAGCTCTCTACCCAATCTGCAGCTGATCACATTTGTGTAAGTGAGCTCAGTGGAGATGAGAACTGTCCAGTTGAAATGTAGACCTGTAAATAATAATAAATGGAGTTTTAAGCCTCTACAGTTTTGAGGTTAAAACAAGTCACACAAAAGCAGAATAAGGCTGAAATTTGTGGTATAAATCAAGATTTCAAGTAGGTAGGAAAGATTGAAACTGGGTCACTAAAACATCAAGAGCTCCAAAAAGAATTGTTCTACATGTCCAAAGATTTCTGTCTCGGTGAGACATGTAAACAGAATTGATCCTACTGTTGGAACCTCTTGGCATTAAAGAGCTCTGACTCTTAGTGGAAGTACAAGTCTCCTAGGAATCAGACTTTTTTGACCTACTCTAGAACCTTAGGTAGGGTGTGAAGGAAAAAAATGCATCCCGCGAGGAGATGAAGGGGTTTTCTAGGTTGCTGTCTTTTAGGGATCTTTCTAAGTAGATAGGGGATGGGAGAAGGGGTGATTCTCACCTATTAGAAGGGGATCTCTTCACACCTCATCAGCATTTTATCTCAACTGGGAATAGGCCCTGGTTACAGGGATCTTGCTACTTAAAGATTCAATCTTTTAGACTGGGAATGAGGATTCAGACAACTCAAATCTATGTGTAAATACTTGGTAAAGAAACAGAACACAGAAGAAGAATGCTAGAAAAATCTGGTTTATGAAAACAGAAATCAAACCAACTTACTAAATTAACCAACCTCCCTCTCCCTTCCAGGCACACATAAACATTTGTCTCTGTACTCTGGCAATGTTTGATTTAATTATAATACACACTCAAGTGGCTGTAAAAAACAACAACAACAACAACAACAACAACAAAACAGAAACCACTTTAACTTCTGAACAGTGACTTATGAACAGATTTCCTCTGGCAAATGGGGCCAGCTATTCTTAAGGCTTGCCAAATAACTGTTAGATGTCTGTATTTTTGTATGTGCCTGCATTTGTATGTGGTTAGACTGTAAAGTAACGACAGACTGAGGCTTTGGTTTCAGAACTTCAGGTGTGTCAAATATAGAGATTGTTATATTTGATTTTATATTTGTATGTTTATCTTCTTAAATTGAAGAGAATATACATCTCAGATCTGTAGGAGTTGATGTATACTTGGTCAAATGATGCCTAACTCAATGGTTTTTTTTTTTTTTTGAAGTAGAAATAAGTTTGAGAACAGTAACTTCCTAGGTTTTTTCCAGACTCCAGTTCCACTTGGCTAGTTATTTCTCCTCTCTCAATGCAGTGATGTTTTTTTAAGGTCTTAGTATTTGAAGGAAGCCAACAGTCATTTATTCCAAATTAAACTTGAAGTTAATAAAGTTTCAATTCATAATTTTTCCAAACCAACCAATGTAAAAATCCAGGTTTTCCTGAACTGAGTCATATTTTTGTAAGTGACAAAAAAGTACATGTTAAGACTGTGGAAAAATGGACAAAAGGCCTGAAATAAAATCAGGAGTTACTTAAAAAATTGTATATACCTGAGAGTGAGTTTTAAAGGGGTAAATGTTTTGTGTGTAAAAGCATTAAAAACTAGTTTCAACAACAATAAATACATTTTCCTTTGTGAAAATGAAGACCCTTACACTTTAACCATAAACTTAAAATAGCTAATCTAAAACAAATATGTTACTTTACTTTTTAGTGAGAAACACCACCACCAAAAACTGCTTTGGGTTTTGGATATTTATGTGGGTTTTTTATTTGTTTTTTGAGAGAAGGACTTGCCATATTACCCATGGTGGTCTCAAACTCCTGGGCTCAGGTGATCCTCCTGTCTCAGGCTTCTGAGTAGCTGGGACTATAAGTGCACACCACTGCAATGGGCTAGGATCTTTATGTTTTTATCTCACTTTAGAGATACAGGAAAAATATTTGGACTACAAAAAGGGAATATTGCAATATAGTTAATTTGTAATTAAGAAGTAATTCTTTATTAAGCTAGTTGACAATATAGAGTTTAATGAGGATGTGTTGTCTTTGAACTATTTCTATATAATTTTCTATATCAAACAAAAGCACTTACCACAGAACACCATACATAATGGTAAAACTGGATAAATAAACCTGAATTCTTTGTGGCTCAACATGCTATAATAAAAAGAGATATTATAAGAAAGTATTAATTATATGATAGATTGAGAAATTAATGTATTTAATGTAAAATATAATTAACATGATCTATTTATTTATTTATTTTTTGAGCCGGAGTCTTGCTCTGTCACCAGGCTGGAGTGCAGTGGCGACACAGCAAAAAAATTTTGGCTCACTACAACCTCTGCCTTCTGAGTTCAAGCTATTCTCCTGCCTCAGCCTCCTGAGTAGCTGGGACTACAGGTGCGCACCACCACGCCCAGATAATTTTTGTATTTTTAGTAGAGATGGGGTTTCACCATATGGGCCATGATGGTCTCGATCTCTTGACCTCATGATCCGCCCACCTCGGCCTCCCAAACTGCTGGGATTATAGGCGTGAGCCACCGCACCCAGCCTGGATCTATTTATTTTCTAAGTATTTGGACTGAATTTCTTCCTTTCTTGCTTCAGGAATTAGTCTCATTTTTCAGTTATAAGGTGATTATGATATGGTAAAACTAATCATAAAATATGTCAATTTGAAATTACAAAGTACAGTTACATTCTAAAAATGGGATTTCTCTTTCCAAGTACATAAAATTAGTCAAAATTGGAATATGGATACATACATTTTTATTTTAGAATGTATTTCTGTGGTCTTCCAATTTAAAATTTTGGTGGTATTGATTGACTGATTGATTGATTAAGACAGGGTCTTGTTTTGTCACCCAGGCTGGAGTGCAGTAGCACAATCATACCTCACTGCAATCTCCTGGGCTCAAGCAATCCTTCTGCCTCAGTTTCTCAAAAGCTAGGACTACAGGCACATGACAACAAGCCCTTGTAATTTTAAATTGTTTTCAGAGAGAGGGTCTTGCTATGTTGCTCAGGCTGGTCATGAACTCCTGGCTTCAAGCAATCCTCACATCTTGGCCTCCCAAAGTATTGAGATTACAGGCATGAGCAACTGTGCCTGGTCTGGTTTTTTTTTTTTTTTAAGCAAATAAAATTATTCTAAGTTCTTAAAAACTGAGTATAATCCTTTAGATATGTAGTTAAGCAAACTACATATCTGTTCACTCTGAATGCCTCCATAATTACTACTACTTGTATCTTCTAAAATAATCCTCACTAACAAAAGTTAATGGTACCTCCAAAAAAATAAACAGTTTACTTTTTGAAGAATTTAGTTAATTTGATTTCCTGGTAACATAAAAAATTTTAGCCTTTTGAACAAATAAAATCTTACCTATAAACAAGCAGTGTCCACAGCACAGTCACCAACAGTATCCGGTATCTCTTTGGTGCTACAAAGCAGCCATGAATAAAGAAGGGTAGGTGAGTACCCAAGATAACTGGAAATCCTTGACTGAAGTACCAGTGCCATGGATGAGAACCATAAAACGTTCCCAAGTTCTGCAGCACATTAAATTTCAAAAAATTAAATTGAACCAGAGTCCACTGGCATAGTTGAAGGAAAAAGAAACAGAAATGTGTTAGTAATCTTTGGCATTAGGGGACTGATATAATCTTGACATTAAATCAGAATTGAAGGCCAAAAACCAGAGAGTAGTTTACATCAATAATTTTGACTGTATGAAATCCTTAACTGTTATTTTTTTCTTCTTTAAGTATTAATGTATTCTTTGTTAATTTGTAAAACTAGATTTTTGAGATTCACCTTGAATGTGAATCTCAAAGTGAATCCCAAAAATTATGAATGAACTTTCATATGTATTTTGGCAATCTAAGTTTGTTTTTTTTAATTTCAATAGTTTCTGGGGTACAGATGGCTTCTGGTTACATGAATAAGTTCTTTAGAGGTGATTTCTGGGATTTTGGTGCACCCATCACCCAAGCAATGTACACTGTACCCAATATGTAGTCTCTTATTTCTCACCGTTCCCCACCCCAAGTCCCCAGAGTCCATTAATTATATCATTCTATGTCTTTGCATCCTCATAGCTGGGCTCCCACTTGTAAGAACGTATAATATTTGGTTTTCCATTTCTGAGTTACTTCACTTAGAATAATGGCCTCTAGCCCCATGCAAGTTTTATATCCAATTAGAAGTAAGGAGGATGCTAGACAAATTTTTCTGACTGTGTGATACCTTACAATGTCAGTTATTACCTATTAAGATAAAGGTTTGAAAACATTACAATTTGAATTACAGCACAAAGCTGACAGTAATGACAGAAACAGCAGCAACAGGTAACATTAAGTGCTCACTTATTAATTGCCTGCCTTAAAATGTACTCTCCTGAATCTCAACTAGAAATACTAATTCTTTTATGTAGAAAACACAACCAATTGAACCAAAGGCTTATTAGAATATCCCTAGAAGTCTTTTGTAATGTTTCCCATATCATTAAAAGAATTGTTTGCCTCTGTTCCAAAGTATTAATGGATTAAAAATAAAAATAGCTGTTAGCTTAATATACTTTTACTTACTTGGCCAAAAAAAATACGATCAATCATCAGAGACAAACTCAAAGTAACAAAGCTGAAAAACAAAAATAAAATAATGATTCACATTTGGAGCTTGCTGAAAATCCACTATTGGCATATGGCTTTGTACGTGCCTTGCATCAAAAGCCACTATAAAAATACTTTACGGTTTCACCAACTGAATGTGGATTTACACATTTTGAAAGATATCTATTGATAAAGCTCAATATACTATATATAATCAAGATTATATAATTTATTAATATTATAAACATATATTAACATAAAGATTCTTGTTAAGACTACTGCTGTATAACAAATTACCCCACAACTTGTTAACTTAAAACTATGAATATTTATCATTTCTTAGTTCCTGTTGATCCAGAACCTAGATGTTGCTTAGCTGGCTGCCTCTGGCTTAAGGTCTCTTATGAATTATAGTCAAGCTCTTAGCAGGGTCTATAGTTTCATCTGAAGGTTCGATTATGGGTAGAGGAAAGATCTGCTGCCAAACTTGCTCACATGCCTGCTGGTGGTGCTAAGTTCTACAACATGTGGCCGTCTCCTTAAGACTGCCTCATGACACAATGACTGGCTTAACCCAGGGCGAGTCAGCCAAGAGTCAATGAGACAGGCACCAAGGATGGAAGCCACAGTCTTTTTATTTATTTATTCTTTTCTTGTTTTAGAGACAGCGTCTTGCTCTATCACCCAGGCTGGAGTGCAGTAGTGTGTGATCATGGCTGACTGCAGCCTTGACCTCCTGGACTCAAGTGATCCTCTTACCTCAGACTCCCAAGTAACTAGGACTACAGGTGTGTGCCACCATGACTGGCTAATTTTTGGATTTTCTGTAGAGGTGGGGTCTCACTATATTGCCCAGCTGGTCTCAAACTCCCAGGCTCAAGAAATATTTACACCTTGGCCTCCCAAAGTGCTGGGATTACAGATGTAAGCCACTGTGCCCAGCCACCACTGTCTTTTCATAACTCAGTCTTGTAAGTGATATCCCATCTCTTCTGCTGTATTATATTCATTTGAATTGAGTCAACAAATCTAACCCATATTCAAGGGGAGAGGATTATAAAAAGACATAAATAGCAGGAGGATGGGATCATTGGAGGCCATCTCAGAGACTGCTTACCACAAACACATATACAGAAAAATGTGCTATGAGGATAAAGCTCTATGAATCATCACTATATGAACACAACTGTGTAACTGCCATACAGAGCAGGATAAAGAGTATTAACAGCACCCCCTTGTCCCTCCAATCCCTACCCCCTTCACAAAAACAACCCAAAGGTAATCTTTCCCCTTCCCAAAGGTAACCACTGTCTTAATTTCTGATAGCATAGATGAGTTGTACCTTTTTCTGAATTTTATAAGAATAGAATCATATCATATATACTCATGTCCAAATTCCTTTAGTCACTATGCTTTTGAGATGGAACCAAGTTTTTTTGCATGCTGTAGTTCATTCATTTACAATACTGTGGATTGTAACTAAGTATATCACACTGTATTTATTCATTCTATTGCTTCCATTTTCAGCTATTGTGAATACGGCTGCGATGAACATTCTTTTACACATCTTTTGGTATCCATATATATGCATTTCTGTTAGACATATACCTAGGATTGGAATTGGTGGGCCCTAAGGTAGCGGTCCCTAAGCTTTTTGGCACCAGGGACTGGTTTCATGAAAGATAATTTCTTCACAAACAGGTTAGGGGGGTGGGAGTGGGGCATGGTTTCTGGATGAAATTGTTCCACCTCGATCACTGGGCATTAGATTCCCATAAGAAGCGCAACCTGGATCCCTTGCATGTGCAGTTCACAACAGGGTTCACGCTGCTATAAGAATCTGACAGGAGGTGGAGCTCAGGCAGTAATACTTGCTTGCTCACCCCATGCCATGCAGCTCAGTTCCTAACAGTCTAGTTCCTAACCTACCAGTTCACAGCCTGGGGATTGGGGACCCTGGCCCTAAGGTATAAGTGCAACTATGTATTTATTTAGCTTTTGTAAATAAAGTTTTCCAAAATACTGTGTTAGTTTGCATTCCCACAGGAATATATGAGTTCCGCAGTTTTAGACATTTGGGTGGATGTATAGTAGTATTTCATGGTGGTTTTACTTTGTATTTCCTTGATGACAAATGAGATAAGTATCTTTATACTTAATGGCCATTTTAATATTTTTGAAGTACCTGATGAAGTCTTGTTGATCATTTTCCTATGAGTGATCTTTTTCTTACAAATTTTTACAAGTTTTTAATATAATCTGGATGTAAGGGTTTAGTTGGTTATGTGTATTATAGTATCTTCTGATCTGTAGCTTGCTTTTTCACTCTTAATGGTGAATCTGATGAACAAAAGTCTTTAATGTATTCAAATGTATCTATCTTTTTCTTTATAGTTAGTACTTATGCTCTATTGAGGAAATTTTTGCCTGCCTCCAGACCATGAGGATCTTGTCATGTCTCACACAAGCACCACTGTTTTACCTTTACATCAAGATCTATAATTCCCTTGGAGTTTTTGTTTTTTATCTTTGCTTATCCTGGGAAGGCAGGGGTCCAGATTTTTTTTCCCATATGGATAGCCAACTATGTATTTATTGAAAAGACTATCCCTTCCTTACTGTACTACAGTATCACCTTCCTTATAAGTAAAGTGACTGCATATGTTTCAATCTGCTGCTGGACCATATTCTGTTCCATTGATCTATTTGTTTTACCTTGCACTAATTCTAAGTTGTCTTAATTACTATAACTTTGTAATAAGTGTTACTATCTAGTAGTGTAGGTCGCGCACAGTGGCTCATGCCTGTAATCCCAGCACTTTGGGACGCCAAGGCAGGTGGATCACCTGAGGTCAGGAGTTCAAGACCAGCCTGGCCAACATGGCGAAATGCTGTCTCTACTAAAAATACAAAAAATTAGCAGGGCATGGTGGTGGGCACCTGTAATCCCAGCTACTCAGGAGGCTGAGGGATGGGAATCACTTGAACCTGGGAGGTGGAGGTTGCAGTGAGCCAAGATCCTGCCATTGCACTCCAGCCTGGGTGACAGAGTGAGACCCTACCTCAAAAAAAAAATCTAGTAGTGTAAGTCCTCCAACATTTTTTTCCCCTCAAGGAATCTTAGCTATTCTTGGACTTTTGCATTTCACTTAAAAGTTTAAAATCAGCATATCCATTCATAGATACCTACACACATTGTACTAGAATTTTAATTGGAATTGCACTGAATGTACAGATCAATTTGGAGACAACTGATTACTTTAAAAGACAGTCTGGCCAGGTGCAGTGGCTCATACCTGTAATCATAGCACTTTGGGAGGCTGAGGCGGGCAGATCACCTGAGATCAGGAGTTCAAGACCATCCTGGCTAACATGTCTCTACTAAAAATAAAAAAATTAGCTGGGCACGGTGGCATGTGTCTATGTTCCCAGCTACTTAGGAGGCTGAGGCAGGACAATCACTGGAACCCAGGAGGCAGAGGCTGCAGTGAACTGAGATAGTACCACTGCACTCCAGCCTGAGCAACAGAGCGAGACTCCATCTCAAAAAAAAAAAAAAAAAAAAAAATTGAGTCCCTCATCTATGAAATGGAATATTCCTCTATTTATTCAGGCCTTCATTAATTTTTCCCAGTCATGTTTTACAGCTTTCTGTGTAGAGATCTTGAACACCTTATATTAATGTATTCATACTTTGCTGATATTTTTTGATACCACTGTGAATATTTTAAGTTTTCTTCACCTAGATTCCCCACGTTAACATTTTACTAATTTGTTTTATCCATTTTTTTCGCTCTCTCTTTAAATATACATATTTCCCCTCAACTGTTTAAGAGTGAGTTGCACACAGTCAACCTTATCTCTGAATATGTCAGTGGACATTTCCTAAAAAGAATTTCTCCTACATAAACCACACATCACAGAATCCGGAAATTAACATTAAATCTTTACTACTATTTGAATTTTGAATAAGGTCTGGCTAATTTACAGACCTTATTCAAATTTTGCCTATTGTCCTAATAATGACCACTATAGCAAAGAAAAAATAAATTCCAATCATTTGTTATTGTTGTTGTTGTTTTTTGAGATGGAGTTTCACGCTTGTCACCCAGGTTGGAGTGCTCAGGCTGAGGCAGGAGAATTACTGGAACCCAGGAAGCAGAGGGTGAACCTGATCTTGGCTCACTGCAGTCTTCACCTCCCAGGTTCAAGTGATTCTCCTGCTTCTGCCTCCTGAGTAGCTGGAACTACCGGTGTGTGCCACCACACCCGGCTATTTTTTTGTATTTCTAGTAGAGATGGGGTTTCACCATGTTGGTCAGGCTGGTCTTGCATTCCTGACCACAGGTGAACTGCCCACCTCAGTTTCCCAAAGTACTGGGATTACGGGTGTGAGCCACTGTGCCCAGCCCCAATCATTTGTTGTATTCAGTTTTTAATGTTTTTTTAGTCTCTTTAATCTGGAATGCTAGTTCCTTAATCTTTGTCTTTTATGACTGCAGCATCTTGAGGAATTTGGCTAGTTATTTTGTAGAATGTACCTCAGTTTGGGTTTGTCTGATGTTCTCTCAATATTAGATTCAGGTTATGCATTTTGGCAGTAACACCACCAAAGTGATGGGATTTTTTTCTCAGTTCTTCAGATCAAGCATCTCATCATACTGATTTGTCCTATTACTGGCAGTGTTAACTTCGTGGCAATGTTAACTTCAGTCACCTAGTTAAGGTATGTCTGCCAAGTTTCTCCACTATAAAGTTATCATTTTATACTTTGTGATTAGTAGGTATCTAGTAGAAAATACTTTGGAACTATGTAACTATTCTTCAAACTTTTACCCAATGGTTTAATATCCAGGTGCAATTAATATTTCTATATGGACCTTGTATCTAGTGAACATGATTATCTAATAGTTTATCTCTAGATTCTTTTGAATTTTTATATATACAATCATAATACAAAGTCATATAGTTTTATTTCTTTCTTCCTACCGCATTTTGAAATGGAGTTTCACTCTTGTTGCCCAGGCTGGAGTGCAGTCATGCAATCTCAGCTCACTGCAACCTCCACCTCCCCAGTTCAAATGATTCTCCTGCCTCAGCTTCCCTGAGTAGCTGGGATTACAGGCACCCGTCATCATGCCTGGCTAATTTTTTTGTATTTTTAGTAGATACGGGGTTTCTCCATGTTGGTCAGGCTGGTCTTGAACTCCCAGCCTCAGGTGATCCACCCACCTCGGCCTGTCCAAGTGCTGGGATTACAGGCATGAACCACAGCACCTGGCCCCTTTCTACCATTAACTTGCTTTTCTTGTCCTATTGCACTAGCTAGGATGCAAACTGTTGAACGGGAGCAAAGATAATAACCATCCTTGTATCTTTCTCAATCTCAAGAAAAAGGATTTCAGTATGTTCACACTAAGGATGATTTTTATGTAAAGTTTTTATAGAAATTGTCATATGAATGAGTCTTTCCACAGTTTGTTTTCTAAGGGTCGCCTTTCCCCCCACCCACAATCATGATTGGGACTTTAGTTTCATCATATGCTTTCTCTGTGTCTATTAAGAAAGTCATATTATTTTTCTCCTTTATTCTCTTGATGTCATAAATCATACTGATTGATTTTCAAATATTAAACCTACTTTACATTCCCAGAACAAACCCAGTATTAGATGTTGTGTGTTCTTTTAAATATCTTATGGATTCGGTTTGCTAATATTTCTTCAGGATTTTTGCATTCATAGTTATGAGAAATACTGGTTTATAACTGACCTTTCTTATAATGTCCTTGTTAGATTTTTGGTATCAAGAATATGCTACTGTCATGAAAGGAACTGGGAAATGTTTTCCTTTTTCTGTTCTGTGGAATAGTTCCTGTGAATTGATGTTTTCTTCTTTATTAAGTATATGGAATAATCTGCCACTGAAGCCATTTGAACCTGATGCATCTTCTTTGAAGATCTTAATTACAAATTAAATTTCTTTAATATATATATAGTACTGTACAGATTTTATATTTCTCCTGTCAGTTATGGTAAGTTGCTTTTTTTTTTTTTTTTTGAGATGGAGTCTCGATTTATTGCCCAGGCTGGAGTGCAACGGCGTGATCTTGGCTCACTGCAACCTCTGCCTCCTGGGTTCAAGCAGTCCTCCTGCCTCAGCCTCCCAAGTAGCTGGGATTACAGGCACCTGCCACTACCCCTGGCTACTTTTTGTATTTTTAGTAGAGACAAGGTTTCACCGTGTTGGCCAGGCTGGTCTTGAACTCCTGACCTCAGGTGATCCACCTGCCTTGGCCTCCCAAAGTGCTGGGATTACCAGCGTCAGCCACTGCGCCTGGCCGGTAAGTTGCATTTTTCTACAAATTTGTTCATTTTGGTCAGGTACGGTGGCTCACGCCTGTAATCTCAGCACTTTGGGAGGCCAAGGTGGGTGGATCACAAGGTCAGGAGTTCGAGACCAGGCTGACCTAAATGGTGAAACCCTGTCTTTATTTAAAAAAAAAAATAATAAAAAATAAAAAATATATATATATATAGATATACACACACAAATATATAATAAAATAAAGAAATTGGTTCATTTCATTTGTCAAGTTTATTAGTGAAAAGTTGTTTATAATATCTTCTTAATTTTGGGAATGCTGGTAAGACCTATTCATTCCAGTCTCGCTAATTATTGGTGACGTAGTGTGGCAGATGAAAGGCAATTGAAGTATTTTTAATTTTTTTAGAAGTATTTTTAATTTTACAAAATGACAAAATGATATCCCAAATTCTCAAGGTCATGTAAAAAGTAAACAAAATGGGTCCACATATATTAGAATTTTTCCTAAGACTAATTTAATATTTTTCTCTATATTTATAGACACTTTTACTGTTTGGATATGCAACTGACTATTTCTAAAGGGTGCTAAATATGTAAAAGGTTGTTACACCATTCAAGTCTAGGGCCAACTCTATGCATCAAGGACTTGAATATAAGGCTAATTAAGAATGTGATTGACATTTGTTCTACACTGTACAATTTCAGAGTATTTTCACATGCATTATCTCATTTGTTCTTTTCTATATTTCCCTTCAAAATAAACAAAGCAAGTGTCTGATCTATGTGAATAGGTTCCTTTAGGCTTTTTCAGCTTTAAGCACGCTCGTTCTTCGTGCCTGGCAAATTCATATTCACCCTGATGTTACTTGAAACACCACCCACTTTATAAGGCTTCTACTAATGTCCCCTCTGCAAGCAGAATTAGATTCCTTTCAGTTCTTCTGCAGCATTTTGTTATACCTAGCTTAGAACACTTTATTTTTTATTATTATTTTTATTTTTTGAGATGGGCCTTGCTCTGTCACCCAGGCTGGAGTGCAGTGGTGCAATCTTGGTTCACGGCAACCTCTGCCTCTGGTGTTCAAGGAATTATCTTGTCTCAGTCTCCTAAGTAGCTGGGATTACAGGCATGTGTCACAACGCCCGGCTAATTTTTTTGCATTTTTAGTAGAGATGAGGTTTTGCCATGTTGGCCAGGCTGGTCTTGAACTCCTGACCTCAGGTGATCTGCCCACTTTGGCCTTCTAAAGTACTGGGATTACAGGTGTGAGCCACTGCACCCGACCACTAGAATACTTTGAATCACTGGGTAAGAATTATAATCCCTAAATAATGATGGTTCAACTTACGATTTTTCAATTTTGAAATGGTACCCATAGAGCCATTCTGTTTTTCACTTTCGATGAAATTCAGTCAATGAATTACATGAGATATTCAAACTTTTTTTTTTTTTTTGAGATGGAGTTTCACTCTTGTTCCCTAGGCTGGAGTGCAATGGCACGATCTCAGCTTACTGCAACCGCCACCTCCCAAGTTCAAGTATTCCCGTCTCAGGCTCCTGAGTAGCTGGGATTACAGATGCCCACTACCATGCCCAGCTAATTTTTATATTTTTAGTAGAGATGGGGTTTCACCAGGTTGAATAGGCTGGTCTCGAACTCCTGACCTCAGGTGATCCACCCACCTTGGCCTCCCAAAGTGCTGGGATTACAGGCGTGAGCCACCACCCCCAGCCTGAGATATTCAAACATTTTATTATGAAATAGGCTTTGTGTTAGATGATTTTGCCCAACTGTAGGCTAATGTAAGTATTCTGAGCATGTTTATGGTAGGCTAAGCTATGATGTTCAGTACATTAGATGTATTAAGTGCATTTTTGATGTAGACTATTTTCTTTTTTATTTATTTTGTTTGGAGATAGTATATTGCTCTGTTTTCCAGGCTTGAGTGCAGTGGAATGATCATAGCTCACTGTAACCTTGAACTCCTGGCTTGAAGGGATCCTCCTGCCTCAGCCTCTCAAGTAGCTAGGACTACAGGCATGCCTAGTACCACCATACATGGCTAATTTTTAAATTTTTTTGTTGAGGCAGGGTCTCATTATGTTTCTCAGGCTGGTCTTGAACTCCTGGCCTCCCAAAGCACTGGGATTACAGGTGTGAGCCACCGTGCCTTGCCTGAGTTACCGTATTTTCAACCTGCAATGAGTTTATCAGGAGGTAACCCTGAGTGAAGGAGCATCTTTATTGTTATATCTTTTTTCCCCTACAGACTTTGAGAGCAGACCCTGTATCTTACTCACTTCTGAATTATCAAATGCTGGATATAAAGTAGGTTAAATGCTCGTTAAATGAATACATTATCATGCTGCTGATGAGATTAAAAAGGCTATCTCCCTCAGTGTCAAAGCCTATATGAACTGAGCCCATGCTGTCTCTCTGATCTCACTGTTACATTCTTCCAAGCTCACTCTCTTTTAGCCACATCAATCTTCTTGCTGTTCCCTAAATATGTCCAACATACTTAGTACTTCGCTAGTTCCTTTGCCTGGAATATTCTCTAATCAAGTAACTACATGGTTCACTCCCTCAATTCCTTTAAGTTTTGGCTCCAGTGTCACTTTATCATGGTGATCTTTCCCAACTACCCTATTTAAAAATAACAGCTTCCACACTACCCCAAGCACTAGCATTCTATCCTCCTTATCCTGCAATTATTTTTCCCTGTATCACCATCACTTGACAAACACATATTTACTCTATCTTTTTAGCTGTCTCTCTTTCCCTACTAGGATGTAAACTTCATGAAGGCTGGAACTTTTTTTGACTAAACTGATGCATCTCCTACATCTGGAACACTGCCTGGCACATAGTAGGATTAAATACTTCCTGAATGAATGAACACACTTAATATAATGTTAGTAATACGTCTGAGAAATGACAACAAGGTAGCAACTGAGACGCAAGATAATAGTCCTTTCAGATTGCTACCCAAAAAATACTTGTGACTAATGAATACCAGTACAGTCATGTACTACTTAACAATGGGGATACATTCTGCGAACTGCATCATTAGGCAATTTCATCATTGTGCAAACATCATAGAGTGCATTTACACAAGCTTAGATGGTAGAGCTTACACATATCTTCGCTATATGGTATAGCCTACTGCTCCTAGGCTACAAACCTATATAGCATGGTACAATACTGAATATTGTAAGGAACCATAACACAATGCTAAGTATCTGTGTATCTAACTATAGCAAAACAAGCTGGGCACGGTGGCTCACACATGTAATGCCAGCACTTTGGGAGGCCAAGGTGGGCAGATCACCTGAGGTCAGGAGATCGAGACTAGCTGGCTAACATGGTAAAACCCCATCTCTACTAAAAATACAAAAATTAGCCAGGTGTGATGGCGGGCGCTTGTAATACCAGCTAGTTGGGAGGCTGAGGCAGGAGAACCACTTGAACCTGGGAGGGAGGCAGAGGTTGCAGTGAGCTGAGATTGCACCACTGCACTCCAGCCTGGGTGACAGAGCAAAATTCCATCTCAAATAAATGAATATACATAGCTAAACACAGAAACTAAAGTACAGTAAAATATACTAATATAATCTAATGGGATCACTGTAATAAATGCAGTCCAGTGCTATCCAAAATGTCACTATATGGTACATGATTGTATATTGAAAAGATCACTGTTCTAAGAGTCAGAATGCAGTCATGCCTTCAATAAATAATTATTTGGGGTAGTCTACTAGATACTTGGGATATGTCTGATCCTAGGAGCTCACAGTGTAGTCAGAAGAGCTGGGTTTCAATACCAGTATAGCAACCAGCCCAACGGCTTTGGCTGACACATTTTTAATTTCTCCCAGCCTCCTGTTTTCTCTACTACAAAATAAAAACATATATTGCCTAGATTGAAGTATTATGAAAAATTATGAGGTAATATGTAAAAACATGTTATGAATGATAAAGCCCTATACAAATGTAAAAGAATCAAGTATCCCTAAAATATATTTGAGAAATATTTAGGAAATAAAGCATCAGACAGTTCTAAGTTAGAAATAATTACAAAAGTACTCAGTTAAGCAAATTAAAATAGTTATAGTCAGGATCATAAATATAAGAATATAAGTTTTGCAATATTCTATTTTCTTGGACTAAGAGTTCTCATTTGACATTAGAAGATATAATAATTAACTGAAAGATGTAAAATTTTGTTCATAATCTGTGATTTATAGGTTACTAAAATTAAGGGATGGACTGTTGCCATACTTACCCTACGGGTAAAAAATGATGTAGAATAAGATCAAGCTTTCTTGGTTCTTGACAGAAATGTCTGAAGAGCAAAGGTGTCCACGGAATGACAGCTGTGGGACGAATTATGAAGGCAAGTGCCACTAGGGATGAGTACTTGACACTATAAGAGGAAAATGTGTGATAAGACAAGTGGGAAATTAACTTTGAAATTATCTATCATTTACACTGTGATTTGACATCTTCCTTTTGGTATAAATGGCTATATGAACTTTTTCTTTTTTTTCTTTTTTTTTTGAGACAGAGTCTCACTCTGTCACTCAGGCTGAAGTGCAGTGGCACAATTTTGGCTCAATGCAACTTCTGCCTCCTGGGTGCAAGCAATTCTCTTGCCTCAGGATCCTGAGTAGCTGGGATTACACGTGTATACCACCATGCCCGACTAATTTTTTATATTTTTAGTAGAGACAGGGTTTCACCATGTTGGCCAGGCTGGTCTCAAACTCTGACCTCAGGTGATCTGCCTGCCTCGGCCTCCTAAAGTGCTGGGATTACAGGTGTGAGTCACTGTGCTCAGCCTAAATAGCTATATTAACGTTTGCAGGTTACTTATACTTTCTGGGTCTTAGGCTTAGGCTCTCTTATCTGTTAAAAAAGGTAATATCTAAAGCTGTTTTCAGGGCTCATTTTCTAATTCTAGTATTTTCAAGTAAGAAGTTTCAAGTATATGTTTTAATGCCAGCTTTCTGTGCTATAAAAAGTATACTTTTTACCTCACAACTTTGCCAAATTAATTTCCTGATTTAAAAAAAATGATCAAGTTTCTCATAAGGAGCTATAAGAAAGTCATACAGAGAGCCTTTCTCTAAGAAAAAGCAAAGGCATTTAAAGAAACAGGATTATTTAGGCAGTGATGGGCTCTGAGTACATATAATTTTGTTTTGAAAGTAAGTTAATTTTAGCCAATTGAAATATATATATATACACATACAACTCATAAAAGGTCTACTGTATAAACTATATGATCATGGATAAAAATATAGATTTTTATTAATAAGACTTCTCTCAACTAATGGTTGAAAGAGATGATAATTTAATCATGAGGACTATGGATAGTATATTATTATGTGGCAAAGTACTTAGCCCTGTAAAAATTAAAAGACAGCAAAATAAGACAACCTATATTACCATTATACACCTATTAATTTATAAAAATAACTATAAAGAAATCTATAGACCAAGCGTGGGGGCTCATGCCTGCAATCCCAGCACTTTGGGAGGCCAAGATGGGTGGATCACCTGAGGTCAGGAGTTCATGATCAGCCTGGCCAAAATCGTGAAACCTTGTCTCTACTAAAGATACAAAAAATTAGTCAGGCGTGGTGGTGTGTGCCTGTAATTCCAGCTACTTGGGAGTCTAAGGCAGGAAAGTTGCTTGAACCTGGTAGGTGGAGGTTGCAGTGAGCCAAGCTGATACCATTGCACTCTAGCCTGGGCAACAAGAGTGAAATTCCATCTCAAAAAAGAAAAAAGAAATCTATAATGTTGATGAGGATATAAGTTCAGGGATAACAAATTCAAATGCTTACAGAGACCTGCTAAACTATAAAGTTGAGAAATAGGCCAGGTGTGGTGGTTCATGCCTGCAATCCTAGCACTTTTGGAGGCCAAGGTGGGTGGATCACAAGGTCAGGAGTTCAAGACCGGCCTGGCCAACATGGTGAAACCCTGTCTCTACCAAAAATACAAAAATTAGCTGGGTATGGTAGTGCACGCCTGTAGTTCCAGCAACTCAGGAGGCTGAGGCAGGAGAATTGCTTGAACCCAGGAGGCAGAGGTTGCATTGAGCCAAGATCACACCATGGCACTCTAGCCTGGGTGACAGAGCAAAACTCTGTCTAAATAAATAAATAAGAGATTTATAGACTAGGTTTGAACCATGGTATTGTCATGAAGTTATCCTAGCCCAAAATGCTACCTGAACTTCCAATTTTTCAAGAAAAACCAGAAATCCAGATTTTGATATATGAGCTTGAAATTTAGGCTGGGTTTAGTGGCTCATGCCTGTAATCCCAACACTTCAGGAGACCATGGCAGGAGGATCACTTGATCCCAGGAGTTCAAGACCAGCTGGGCAACTGAAGGAGACCCCATTTCCACGCACAAAAAATTTTTTACTTTTCTTTTTCTTTTTTTTTTTTTAAACAGAGTCTTGCTCTGTCGCCCAGGCTGGAGTACAGTGGTACAATCTTGGCTCACTGTAACCTCTGCCTCCCAGATTCAAGTGTTTCTGCTGCCTCAGTCTCCTGAGTAGCTGGGACTATAGGCACGTGCCACCATGCCCAGCTAATTTTTTGTATTTTTAGTAGAGTCAAGGTTTCACTGTGTTAGCCAGGATGGTCTGGATCTCCTGATCTTGTGATCGCCTGCCTCGGCTTCCCAAAGTGCTGGGATTACAGGCGTGAGCCACAGCTGCTCTGCCAATTTTTTTTTTTTTTTTTTTTTTTTGAGATGGATTTTGCTTTTGTTGCCCAGGCTGGAGTGCAATGGCATAACCTGGACTCACTGCAACCCCTGCCTTCCTGGGTTCAAGCGATTCTCCTGTCTTAGCCTCCTGAGTAGCAGGGATTACAGGTATGCACCACCATATCTGGCTAATTTTGTATTTTAAGTAGATACAAGGTTTCACCATGTTGGTGAGGCTGGTCTTGAACTCCTGACCTCAGGTGATCCACCTGTGTTAGCCTCCCCAAGTGCTGGGATTACAGGCATGAGCCATTGCACCCTGCTACACGATTTTTTTTTTAATTAGCTGGGCATGGTGGTGCAAGCCTGTGGTCCCATCTACTTGAGAGGCTGGGGCAGGAGGATTGCTTGAGCCCAGGTGGTTGAGGCTGCAGTGAGCCGAGATCATATCACTGCACTCCAGCCTGGGAAAGAGAGACTCTAAAAAAACAAAACAAAACAAAACAAAACAAAACCTCACTATTTAAAAAATTTAGCCAAGTAGCATTTGACTCACAGACTGCCTATATGCAGCTTCTGCTGTAGTGAAATTACATCGCAGACTGCCAAGTCTATATTTCTGGTCATGACCTTACTCCAAATTTTCAGATGTATATTTCTTATTCCTTCATTTGCCTTTTTTTTTTTTTTTTTTTTTAAGACAGGATCTCACTCTGTCACCCAGGCTGGAAGCCAGTGGCATGATCTCGGCTTACTGCAATTTCCACCTCCTGGGTCCAAGTGATTCTCCCACTTCAGCCTCTTAAGTCGGTGGGACTACTGGCGCATGCCACCATGCCTGGCTAATTTTTGTATTTTTAGTAGAGATGGGGTTTCACCATGTTGGCCATGTTGGTCCTGAACTCCTGACATCAAGTGATCCACCTGCCCTGGCCAGTTTTTATATAGCTGTGGCTCACACCTGTAATCCCAGCACTTTGGGATTTCTGCTATTTTTATATAGATCATATACTGGCACTCAGAGTGATGTGACATAAACCCCACAACTTCTTTTATTTTAATTTTTTTCATGTAATTTTTTCTTTTAACTTTTATTTTAGGTTCAAGGGTACATGTGCAGGTTTGCTATATAGGTAAACTTCATGTCACAGAGGTTTGGTGTACAGATTATTTTGTCAACCGGGTAATAAACATAGTACCCTATAGGTATTTTTTCTGATACTCTCCCTTCTCCCACCTTCCACCTTCAAGTAGGCTCCCAGTATCTGCTGTTTTCCTCCTAGTCTCCATGTGTTCTTGTTGATTAGTTGTCATATGTGAGAACATGTGGTATTTGTTTTTCTGTTCCTGTGTTAGTTTGTGTAGGATAATGGCCTCCAGGTCCACCCATGTTGCAGTTTCTTTGTTTCTTTTTTGTTTTTGAGTCAGGGTCTTGCCCAGGCTGGAGCACAGTGGTGTGATCACAGCTCACTGCAGCCTTGACATTCCAAGCTCCTCAGCCTTCTTAGTAGCTGGGACTATGCACCATGCCTCTTTAACTTTTAAATGTTTTGTGGAGATGGGGTCTCACTGTGTTGCCCAGGCTGGTCTTGAACTCCTTGGCTTAAGTAATCCTCCCACCTCAGCCTCCCGAAGTATTGGGATTACAGGTGTGAACTATCACACCTGGCCACATTCAATTTCCTAGTCTTAAAACTTTGGAGTTACCTTAAACAGCACTTTTCATCCCACTCATCCACTTTTGTTTCCTTCCTACTTCCACTGTCATCATTTTACATTAAGTTCTGACACTTAGCATCCCGGAACCTTTTTATCACAGTTTTTGTTTTGGGTTTTTTTGCATTGCCCAGAAATACTTTTTTATTTTGAGACAGGATCTCACTCTGTGGTCCAGCTTGGAATGCAGTGACATGATCATGGCTCACTGCAGCCTTTATCTCACAGGCTCAAATAATCCTCCCTCCTCAGCCTCCCAAGTAGCTGGGACTACAGTCTTTTTATTTTTTGTAGAGATGGGGTCTCACTTTGTTGCCCAGGCTGACCTCAAACCCCTGGGCTCAAGCAATCCTCCCACCCCTGCCTCCCAAGGTGTTGGGATTACAGGTGGACACCACTGCACCAGGCCTAGAAATATTCTTTTTTTTTTTTTTTTATTGAGACAGACAGAGTGTCGCTTTGTAGCCCAGGCTGGAATGCAATGGCTCAGTCTTGGCTGACTGCAACCTCTGCCTCCTGGGTTCAAGCAATTCTTCTGCCTCAGCCTTCCGAGTAGCTGGGACTACAGGCATGTGCCACCATGCCCAGCTAATTTTTGTATTTTTAGTAGACACGGGGTTTCACTATGTTGGCCAGGCTGGTCTCGAACTCCTGACCTTGTGATCCTCACGTCTCGGCCTCCCAAAGTGCTGGGATTGCAGGCGTGAGCCACTGCACTCAGCAGAAAAACTCCTTTATTTAACAACAACATCATTGTCATCAACACTGAGCACTTATTTTGTAATAGGCCCTATGTTTTACACTTCACATAGATTCTCATTTAATTATCATGAAAACGATTTTATTCTCATTTTATAGAAATCAATGCTTATATGTTCTCATACCATCCTTAAAGGAATCTTTAATTTATAATACTTGCATTTTTTTTTTTTTGAGATGGAGTCTCTCTTCTTTGCCCAGGTTGGAGTGCAATGGCGTTATCTTAGCTCACTGCAACCTCTGTCTCCCTGGTTCAAGCAATTCTGCTGCCTCAGCCTCCCTAGTAGCTGGGATTACAGGCACGTGCCACCATGACTAGCTAATTTTTGTATTTTTAGTAGGGACGGGGTTTCACCATGTGAGCCAGGCTGGTCTTGAACTCCTGGCCTCAAGTGATCCACCCGCCTCTGTCTCCCAAAGTGCTGGAATCACAGGTGTGAGCCACTGTGTCTGGCCAATACTTGCATTTTTAACAAGAGTATGCAAAATGTCATTTTATTGTTAGATCTAGAATAGTACCTGTCATGCTTATACAAGGAAAAAATGCTTATATAGCACTCCTTTTGTACCGCATGACCCTTGCGCTTCCTGACTGAATTAGGGGAGGGCACCTGGGCCCAAGTAGCCAATCTAAGGCTGGCCAGTGTGAAATAAAATTATGTCCAGATAGAGACAGTGACATTTAACGGACCTAATTAGATTCTTTCAAACTGAATGTGAGATACAGCAAGATGAGAAGTGGACAGAATCTGGCTAAGCCCCTAAATAATGAAAGACTAAAGCAGGATTCACAGGCTATTTGGGATATAAAGGCACAACAAAACAGCTCATTCCCCAAAACTGCCTTGGATTCTGCATAACCTTCTAATTCATCTGTGTTGCTGAGATATTCTACAGTTTTCTTCCAGTCCTGGCCACAAGGCTTGAGATGCCCATTTTCCCTTTTAGCGTTATAAGAAAGTTCACATCATATATGTAACTTGAGTGAATGCTTTTTCTTGTAGTCAAGAGTCTAAGGCAGAAATGATCTTATTTTATTTCATCCTCCCAATGACCATTTGTGTAGGAAGAATGGATAATAGAATTTTAACTAGATTTCAAATTCTGGCTTTTTTTCCTTTTAGTATATCCTAAATACTGCTATTACAAAAGAAGTTTTTCCAAATCAGAATTGATGATGTCATGCTGCTCAGACATCTCAAATGGTTCCCTATTACCTACAGAATAAAATCCAAACTCAAAGTCCCCGTTCCTGCCTCATCCCTTATTCTTCCCTTCTTCCATGCATCCTACCACACTCTCTAACTTCTCTGGACAGTCTGCCCTGAATATACTATAACTGTAACTGTAAATGAAGCCCATTTACAGTTCTGTGCCTTCACTCATGTTCCCACTGTGTGGTATTTGTTTCCCCAGTTTAAAGGAAGCCAAATCAAGTCGAACTTTTTCCTATTTGCCCTTCCAGATGGCTTCTTCTCCAGCATTGTACATGTGGGAAAGCTGACACAGATGGACAACATCAGTGGCTATCTTGCTTTCTGGCTTCTGACTAGTTTGGGCTAATTGAGAGGCAGAAGAGTTGGGTCAGGATTATTTACTCCCCTGGCTGTCTCCTCAGTATTGCTAAAGGATGGCTGTGCCTGTCCCCTGCTGAGGCTCTCTCTTATAATTATAGCTCTTTATAGATTCCAGTAACCATTTCTTCTTGCTCCTTGAAGCCTAGAGGTAATACAGACTTCCTACTATAACTAGGCTGGGGGTACTATGGTGTTTCCTTATTGGCTTTCCTAAATATTGTCTACACCTTTGCAAATATTCCTTTTGTCAAACTTTCCTTAATTATCTGGTTTGAGTATTATCTGTTTTCTGCTACAATATACCAACTGAAAATTTGTGGTTCTCATGACTCATGAAAATTAGGGGGTCTACTAGACATTACAATATGCTGATATTTAAGATTTTTCAAAAGTAGAGTTTTGTACATAATTATTAACAGTAATTTTTCTTACCTGTTCATAGACTTTGAGCCTTCCAAAGGATAGTAGAAAAGAGCAATTATAGTGAGAACAGATTCCATGGTGTTTGTGAGGGTTCTGGTACAGCAATACCATGTGAACCAGGAGCACAACTGGCAAAAAAACTAAGAACAAGTATAGAGCAAACATGTATGAAGTAGGAAATGGAAAATCTCAGTACATACTATCTTCTAAATAGCAAGCAAGTCTAAATATTGTGAAAAGGACATCAAAAGGTAGATGAAGTAAGTAAGCATGCCCAAACGTTATTTTTAGCAAGTTATATCAAACGCAGGTTTATGAGAATAGCAGATCTATATTTGTTCATGTTAAGAAATTTATACTGTCAGGTGCATTTTTATGGCACTGCATTTGATTTAAAATCCCATTTTTCATTAATGAACACATAAAATAGATTATTTGATGGTAGAGTTTTCAGAGGATTGAAATTCATACCTAGATTCTTCCAATCAGTATTTCTCAACTGTCTTATAGTACTGACACAAGTTTTATGACTGTTTTTTATTGACCTTGTTTGGAATATTGTCCTTGTTTGAAATGTTTCCCTGTTTTGGAATGCTGATGAAAAATTAAGATAAAACAGGAAACAGGAAAAAAAAGTCAGGAGACATTATTAAATTTTAATTTGGAAATTGACTAAATTAATGAATCAGTTTTTGGAAGAACATGCACACAGAGCACATTAAGTCTACAAAACAAATGTACTAAAAGAAACTTGTTAGTTGAGGCAGTTGTTAAGTATGTGGCACTAGCTTCCCATCTCTCCAAATACAGCCTTTAAAAAATGTTCCCAATTTTCATGAAAGTAAAGCTTTTTCCTAAACTAGAAGAACCTAGTGCTGTATCTCTGGAGGAAGGACTTCAAAGCCATCATGACTTTTGCCTACCATTTTATGTTGAGCTTTCAGCGATGTACATAGAATATAAGTAGAAAATAATGAGGCTAAGACTTTCAAGCATGCTTATATAAGCTTATTAACTTTACAAAGAGACAAATGAATTAACAGTAGTACTATAGGATCTAATCCCTCATTAGGATATTGTGTAAATGGGAAAAATTCATTCAAGATTTGAGTGGGAGATGTCAGGAATCTATTGTCTTACCTTGAAATCAGTCAAATGACAAAAGATAGTCTTCGATACCATACTCTCTCCCTTACATGAGTACAGTAATTGTACCAACATAATACTGTTGTGGCAAAAACCACAATTACTTTTGCACCAACCTAATACTTTAGACATCCTATTCAGAAGTGAAAGAGTTTCAATGCAAAGGGATTTCTCAGGCTGCACCTCAAATACAAGCTTGCTAGAGGAACAGAACAAGGGTTGTAAGTAGCTAAGGTGCTTTGTGAAGCAGTTGGTAATTTAGAACTATCTCTACACAATGCTATGGAAAGAGAGGCATTTTCAGGAGTAAAGAGGTTTCCAAAGGCTGTTTCCCAGGTTTAGACTCTCACAGGGTTTGAGGGCATCAGTAGCTGCCACTGTCCAGGGCTTAATCAGAAGGAAAGATAGGGCAGGTGCCACTGCATGTTACTGTTCTTAATTACGAAAGTACCTCTGTAAAGTTGTATGAATTATCTTCTAAAGTTGTTTTGGCAATCAGTATTTCCATGTGCTTTATACCCACAGGAATGAAGTAACTGGCATACAGCTTCTAAAGTGTTTAGAACTTACCACCCATCTTGCCACTTCCTTATTTTCTAGTTGCTTCATTAATGAGTAAAGTCTCACGTCTGCTACAGCAGACAGAAGTGCTTGGGCAAGTCTAGGAATCCAAATCTTCATCAGTTAAAAAGAAGAACAGGACATTAAAAACATCTGTTGGTTCACACTGAACTATGATAAAAATCAACAATCTGATCCAACTGTCTAGAGACAGCATTCTTAGTATAAAAATAGACAATATATTTTCTCTTTCTGCAAAACTACATCCCTTTTTCTACAAAAACTATATTAATATATATATTAATATATATACACACACAAATATATATGGTATATATACACCATATCATATATCAAATATACACACATGTATATTATATATATTTTTTATTTTATTATATTGATTGACTGACAGGGTGTCACTCTGTTGCACAGGCTGCAGCCTTGAATCCAATCTTCCTGCCTCAGTCTACTGAGTAGCTAGGACTTCAGGCATGCACTGCCAAACTCAGCTAATCTCACCTCAAGTGATACTCCCACCTTAGCCTCCCAAAGTGTTGGGATTACAGGTGTGAGCCATTGTGCCTGGCCCTAATTTTAATGTAAATATTAATAGTTAGCCAATCATTCATTGTGTTAAGTTTCTATTTAAAAAGTATATTATAGTCATTAGCAACAATAGGTTTTTAAAAAATCAAGCATTTGCAGCACTGCGTACTAGGTATCATGCTAAGTACTTTATATGTATTAACTCATTCAGTCCTAACAATCTTCTGAGTCAGGGACTGTTTTATAGAACAGGAAACTGAGGTACAGAGAGGTTAAGTAATTTTCACAAGGTTGCACAGCTAGTTAGTATGAAAGGCAAGATTATAAACCCAGGTTTGCCTGACACTAAAGCCTGGCTTTTAATTACTAAGTTACACTGCTTCTCTATCCTGCAATATAGATAATAACAAATTACTTTTTTTTTGAGACGGAGTCTTGCTCTGTTGCCCAGGCTGAAGTGCAGTGGCGTGATCTCAGCTTACTGCAACCTCCACCTCCAGGGTTCAAGCAATTCTCCTGCCTCAGCCTCCCAAGTAGCTGGGATTACAGACACATGCCACCACGCCTGGCTAATTTTTTGTATTTTAGTAGAGACGGGGTTTCACTGTGTTGCCCAGGCTGGTCTCGAACTCCTGAGCTCAGGCAATCTGCCCACCTCAGCCTCCCAAAGTGCTAGGATTATAGGCGTGAGCCACCGTGCCGGCTATAACAAATTATTTTTTTAAAAAGCACGAATATTCTGCAATTATAGGAACATGATATTCAGATGACATTAAAGAGTACATTTAAGAGTAAAATTGAAATAAAGATTAAATGTATTAGAAGTAAATTGTAGTTAGAAATGCTAATGCTATGCACTAGCATCTCTCAGTTAAAAAAATATGTCATAGTTAACATTAACAAAACACTTGCTGGTAGAGCACAATTTAATCTTGGTGTGTCCAAAATATGTGTTTCTAAAAATTTGTACGTGAATTTGTACTTTTTTTTTTTTTTGAGACAGAGTCTCTGTCACCCAGGCTGGAGTGCAGTGGCGTGATCTTGTCTCATGGCAATCTCTACCTCCTGAGTTCAAGCGATTCTTCTGCCTTAGCCTCCCGAGTAGCTGGGATTACAGGCGCCCACCACCATGTCTGGCTAATTTTTGTATTTTTAGTAGGGATGGGGTTTCACCATGTTGGCCAGCTACTCTTGAACTCCTGACCTCAGGTGATCCACCTGCCTCGGCCTCCCAAAGTGCTGGGATTCTCGTGCAGGCCGTGAATTGATATTTTTGTTGAATCAAACTTCATTAACTCCACATTATAGGATCTGCTTTACTTTTAGTTGTCAATGGCTTTTAGCACTTTAGTTTTATATTCTTTTTGTCCATGATGTGTAAATAAATGCTTAAATTGGAAAGTTAAAGATACATGGTAGTAAATGCCACATAAAGTGTGCCCTGTGAAATACAGGAAAAGGCACCCATGTACATACCTTCTGTTTACTCTGCATAGGGAGCTATGAGCTTCATCCTCACTTCCCAGGCTCCCTGAAAGCAGTTCATATGAAAAGTCGATTTGGCTACAAACTTAATATGAGCCAACAGTGTGAGGTAGCTATTAAAAAGCTTAAAAGAATTCCTGTGCTCTGAGAAATGTAAGTTAATGGACCCACCATATTCTGAACTAGTTACTCTCCCTTCAATATTGTGCCAGTTTGGAGATCGACATTTTAAGATGGATATTAATGAATTACAATGTGTCTAGAGGACACTATCTCTGTTTATGAGGTTAAGAGCTAGAGATGTTTACTCGAATAAAGAGAAGTTTTTCAAGGGTGGTCAAGTAGAAATCTTGAATTTAAAAGAAAGTAGACTTTAGCATAAAAATAAGTAGAGTTCTGAACTGCCAGTCATGAGCAGTCTCTCCAGATTTTTGATATCATAATTTTCCAGGTTACAGTAAAGACATACTAAAGATTAAAGCAGTGGAGTGAGGTAAAGAGAAGGAATATCCCAGGTGTACCTTGAACACCAGGCCTGTGTTGGCAGCTCCCCATTCCACATTTCTGTTCTTCAAGCTCCTAAGTCCTCTCCTAAGCTACAGGAGCCAGATACTTTTTTGTTGTCTTCTGACTATTCAGAGACCTTACTGTTGGCCAGGCGTGGTGGCTTATGCCTTTAATACCAACACTTTGGGAGGCGGAGGCGGGCGGATCATTTGAGTCCAGCCTGGCCATGATGAAACCCAGTCTCTACTAAAAAATACAAAAATTAGCCACATGTGGTGGTGGGCACCTGTAATCCCAGCTACTCAGGAGGCTGACGCAGGAGAATCACTTGAACCCGGGAGGTGGCGGTTACAGTGAGCCAAAATCATGCCACTGCACTCCAGCCTGGGCAACAGAATGACTGTCTCAAAAACAAAAACAACAAACCTAACTGTAGTTCCTCATTCAGGTTTCCCCTCCTCTCCTCTTTCTTTTCACATGTTCTAAGCCATCACAGACCAATAGACATATAATATGAGCCACATGTATAATTTGAAATTCTATAGCAGGCAAATGAGAAAGTAAAAACAGAAAAAAGAAACCAAAACAGGTGAAATTAATTTCATCTTGTCTAACCCAGTATATCTAAGGCATTATCATTTGAACATTTAATGAATAAAAAATTATAAATGTATTTGTATTCTTTTTTTTTTTTGTACTAGGCCTTTGACATTCAGTGTTTATTTTAAACTTCCAGCACTTCTCAAATTGGACTAGCCACATGTGAAGTCTTCAACAGCCACCTGTAGCTAGTGGCTACCATAGTGGACTGTGCAGCTCTAAGCCATCTCTCCTTTTTAAAAATTTTTTGTAGAAACAGAGTTTTGCTATGTTGCCCCGGCTGGTCTCAAACTCCTGGCCTCAAGCCATTCTCCCACCTCAGCCTCCCAAAATGCTGAGATTATAAGTGTGAGCCACCATGCCCAGGTGTGCACACACTTTATATAGTTTGTAGAGGAGCTGTCTGGGAACAGCAGTAGGCTGTGAGTAAGTAGACCTGGGATTTAGTTCAAGTTCTGCTTGTAACATGCTGTGACCTTGGTCTATTTACTTCACTTCTCTGACCTCTTCTAGCTTCAAAATTAGATAAGTGATTTGCTTAAAATAATCAGTATGAGAGTACGAATGAATGATCATATCCTAATGAATCTCTACGTGGTCTTTGTAGATATGACAATGGGTTCCTTTTAGGGGGGTTGGAGTGGGTCAGGGGAAGTTTCCTTTAAATCACACAATGACCTGGTGGTTCAGCTACAGATTGAGGGCAGTGAATAGGTCTTGGAGGAGTAGGAAATTTTTCTATCCTAAAGACCTCTTCATTCGTAATCTGACTTACTTCTTGGGATATAAAATGTCATTGATGAGATTATGTATATTTTCTTGTGATTCCAGACTTTATGGATACCTTGCATAATCTATAAACTAGTAGATAACTATAAGAGGAGAAAAGTCAGGTTGCAGCTCCTAAATTCTACCTGTGTTAATGGAAGAAACTCTGCTACTGCTCTCAATTCTCCTTCCCCATCATCTTCACATTTGAAGCATCACTTTCACTGGTTCAACCCTAATTTCTCAATAATGGGGAAGCAAACACTGTAATGGGGAGAGTACAACCCTACCTTAAAACAAATACCCCAGAACCGGTGTCTTTCTAAGTTACACAAAACACCTCAGCATTTGGAGTCCCTTTGGAATGCTGAGCCATTAACCCCACTGTCAGATATCAGGGAGAGCCCAAACTCTGAGTCTCATCTGAAGATAGCTTAAACGATCTTGGCAGTGAGGCTAGAGAAACTTTTGCACCATTAGTCCCGCCGTTGTAGCATCTCCAGGCAATTGACCCTAGCAATGAATGACCTAGGAATTACTTACTGTTGATGCCTAGTTACTACATAGCACAATGATTATGCATATCATTACATTTTTGTCAAATTAAATGTTTACAAGTTTTAATTTCAACCCTAAATCCTGAGTGGGTTTATATGTATTTAGTCCTCATAAACTCATATAACATAGTCTTCCGCTTACAAGTTAAAAAACACAAAATACAACACTGCTCTCAAGTGATACTTTTAAGGAAGAAGTATATTCTAATGTCCAAATAATACATAATACAGTCATTTTGAAAATCTGCACATCTCTGAGTGGGAGCTGCATCTAAAAAAAAAAAGAAAAGAAAATCTGCACATCCTAACAGAATTCCTCACAGCAGGGCATTTTCATGCTCAGTCTTGTATTTTAGCACATACTAAAGAGTTACGCATCACAGTGTGTCTGCAGTATGGTGGGCTTCCCAGATATGGCTGGACTTGACTAACAGCAGCCTTTTAAAAACAAATTCCATGGTACCATTATCACTCAGCTAATAGACATTAAGCTTTGAAAATGGTGCAATAAATCTACTTTTAGTAAGTATTTTGGTTACTTTGATTTAAACTTACCAGCAACTGAACAGTATCTTTCCCTAAAAGATGAAGAATCTTGTAAATGCTTGCAAAGATTAAGGGGTAAGTGTAACCCCTCAATCTCTCTGTCCATTCCCAAGTCAAATAACCATAATTAGTAACATTAAGGATTAAATGTCAAATAAAATTGAAACCTATTTCCTTTTTTTTTTCTTTTTTTTTAAGATGGGGTCTCACTCTTGCCCAGTCTGGTCTCAAACTCAGGCTCAAGTGGTCCTCCTGCCTCTACAGGTGCACACCACTTCACTTGGCAAAATATATTTTCATTTCCACTTAGAAAACAATATTTTATTTTTTGGCAAAGTCTTAAAACAGTATTTTAAACTGGATATTTGCATTAAAAATACAACTGGCCAACTAAACTCTTAACTTCTTCAAGGCAGTAATGTGTTCTTTACTTTCTCTGTATCCTCCAAGTGCTAAGCACTATGGGAATGTATACTAACGACTGTGTCAAGTGTATTAACATAGAAGAAAGATAGGAGAAATATTAGTATAAAATAATGGCATACTTTGATGAGTTAAAATTATTTGGGGAAAATATGGAAAACTGAAAACATGTACAGTAGTCCCCCCTTATCTGTGGTTTCACTTTTCATGGTTTCAGTTGCCCATTGTCAGTTCAACCACTGTCTGAAAATATGAGGATATTCTGAGAGAGAGACGGAGACCATGTTCACATAACTTTTATTATAGTATTGTGTTATACTTGTTTTACTTTAATATTGTTAATCTTACTGTATCTAATTTATATAAACTTTATCATAAGTATGTGTATATATTTTATATATGTATAAACAATATATAGAGAGTTTGGTACTGTCCACACTTTCAGGCATCCATTAGGGATCTTGGAAACTATCTCCTGAAGATGAGGGAGCAGGGGGGACTACTCTAAAAGAAACTGAACACAATTGCTAAGATGAATACTCATCTGAAAAAGAAACCACAAAGGATATTTGAAAACCATGTGATGTGCAACTTCAAGAGACTGCCAGTATTCATCTGGAACAAAACTTGTCTGCACTAAAAAGCAGTTTAATATTCGTAAAGCTATGGTAAACAAGAGCAGATAAATATTTTCTCCAAGAAGATCTGAAAAACAGAACAAAACAGGTAATTGGGGCACAAAAGTCAGGCAGTTTCACTTGCAGAACTTAAAATCTACTGCTCTGGTTGCCCCTTGCTGAGACTCTGCCAAGGCATAGTAGTGAACTCCGGCCCCTCCTCACCATTATCAAAGCCAACCAGGGGAAGGTTATACAAGGACCACAGCCTCATCACTGGGTCACTGCCACTTTTAGTTTAACCAACTTTTCTTTCAACATATTGTATGAAGATAGTATTAAAATAATACTAAAAAAAAAAAGACTGGGTTAACTAAGGCCTTAGGCTAATTAATTAGGTCATACTACGTGTGTACCTAATGAAAGAAACCAGCTAATAAATTATTAATTTGAGAAGCAACCCTCTGTATATGTGCAATATAAAATGGTCCTCTGTACATTTTAAAATATATTGATGCTTACTATTATATATGCCAGGCACTGTGTTAATTCCTTTGCATGCATCTCACTTAATCCTCAAAACAGTATTACGAGATGGGTATTAGTAGCCCCATTTTACAGACGAGCAAATTGAGGCTCAGAAATTAAACGGCCTTGTTGTCCAAATAAAGTCGTAAATTACTCATCAGGATTCAAACCCGGATCTGTCTGCTGTCTCCAAAGTCTTGCTCTAAACCACAAACGGACAGACAGCCTGTCGGCCAAATACAGAGTATTTTTTTAAAATCTGAATTTAGTTGCTAACATTTAAAAATCAGAATTTATATTAAAATCTGTATTTCCAGCATTTCAAAACTCGTTAAGATCTGGCGACACAGAGCCCAGCTGGCAACTGGTTGGTAGTGAAATATAAGGTGCTTCTTTTAGACGGGGCAGAAGCTCTCCAGGCAGCGCCGCCTCACTTACCCCTGGGGCGCCTGGCGCTCTTCTCCTGGGTGCTGAAGTACAAGGTAGATTTTCTCTTTCGCAGCTTTATCTTCTCGTGGGAGCGGTTCTGGAGACCACGCAAAGTGAGGCTGCCATCGCCCCCCTCCCGGAACATTCCGCACTTGCTTACAGGCCTGCTGATCCACGGCCACCACCTTCCCGAGGCGGAAGAAAGTCGCAGTAGCGCGCTGCTCGTCCATGCGTTAAGTTTGGCCTTTGCGAGCCGCCGTCGCTCACAAGCGCGGAAGTAACCGGAAAAGGGCAACTTCCTCGCTCCAACCCCTCAAGGTGATCTGCACTGCTTCGCGTTGCAGTGAGCTAGTCGGAGCTTTCCTTTCGGCATTTCCAAGCCGAGGGATTGCTTCTCGCCTTTGGTTTGGCGGTCTTTGTTCTCCGAGGTCCGAAGACTGCCGAAACGAGCCCGGTCTTATCTCTGGCGGGGAGCGGGCGGTGGTGAGTTACCGACAGAGAGGAGCAGGCGAAGAACAGTCGGAGGTGCCCGAGTGGTTATTAAAAACGGTAGTGATAATTAGAAACTTCAGTGTTGGTGTAACATTTCAGTTTCGGTTCTCTCACAAAAAATGCCTGTTGAACGAGGCAGGCAGGGTAGGGATGATTTAGCCTGTTGTACAGATGTAGAAACAGGCCCAGTGGTTCCTATGTTTTTTTTTTTTTTTTTTTTAAACACCTAGCAGCAATGTTGGTGAAGTTGTGATCTAGTCAACCACAGGGCCCAGGAGGAAGCAGGTCTTTCTTTCCCAGATTAGTTTAAATTACATTCCAGGAATACCAGAGCAAGCTAATTTCTAGTACTGATTCTGCCACTAATGATTTTTATTATCTCAGGGGCTGGTTTAGGAGGCCGTAAAGTATTGTTGTAAAGAAAACACGTACGGCTGGCGCGGTGTAATACCAGCACTTTGGGAGGCCGAGGCGGGTGGATCACGAAGTCAGGAGTTCGAGATCAGCCTGACCAACATGGCGAAACTCATCTCTACTAAAAATACAAAAATTAGCCGGGCATGGTGGCGCTTGTCTGTAGTCCCAGCTACTCAGGAGGCTGGGGAAGGAGAATCTCTTGAACCTGGGAGGCAGAGGTTACAGTGAGCCGATGTCGCGCCGCTAGACTCCAGTCTGGGCGACAGAGCGACATTCCATCTCAAAAAAAACTCAAAAAACATGTATATCTTTTACTGTGCTTTTCTTACAAACATCTATCGAGTTTCTCCAGAGACTAAGGTATTTGGCAAACAGTACTAATTTTCGGAAAGTACGTGGCCCCTCGCCGTTTTTTTTTTTTTTTTTTTTTCCCCCCTGAGACGGTGTGATCTCAGCTCACTGCAACCTCTGCCTCCAGGTTCCAGTGATTCTCCTGCCTCAGCCTCCAGAGCAGCTGGGACTACAGGTGCGCTGGCTACCATGCCCGGCTAATTTTTGTATTTCTTTGTAAAAACACGGTTTCACCTTCTTGGTCAGATCTTAAACTCCTGACCTCATGATCAGCCCACCTTGGCCTCCCAAAGTGCTGGAATTACAGGTGTGAGCCACTGTGTCCAGCCCACTCGTAAAACCAACCAGCCAGGCAGGGTGTCTCACGCCTCTAATCCTAGCACTTTGGGAGGCCAAGGCAGGCGATCACTTGAGATCAGGAGTTAGGAGACCAGCCTGGCCAGCATGGTGAACCCCCGTCTCTACTAAAAATAAAAAAAATTAGCCACGTGTGTTAGTGTGCGCCTGTGATCCCACCTATTCGGGAGGCTAAGGCAGGAGAATCGTTTGAACCCAGGAGGCAGAGGTTGCAGTGAGCCTAGATCGCTCCACTCCACTCCAACATGGGCGACGGAGGGAGAATCCCCATCTCAAACACACACAAACACACGCATCCCAAAACAAAGGGCAATCAGTTTCATTTTTTTTTGGCTCTTCTAGAACATAGTTTTATGGTATGACATTAAAGGCATAAAATATATGGCTTTTCTTCCCCTTCTTTTGCCATTTTAAAAATTATGCATTTAAAACTGTTGAGAACATTCTGTAATAGAAGAGGTTTAGCTTTGTCTTATACCCTTCCCTAATTCATTTCTGTACTGCTTATATATTGATATTCTTGTTTTAATTAGTAATATGTTATAAAAATATTGTTTACTGCAGTGCAAAGTAATGACATAAAATCTTTTAAAAGGACATTGTATTAAGTGATGGCTTTGCTTTCCATTTTTGTACACAGATTTGAAGAGATTTCCTGGACGTGGAGTGTGACTTTCCAAAACCACCTTTTCCTTGTGCTGTATTTGTTGCAACGATGTTTAAGAGATTGACTCTTCCACAACTGGTTTTTGTTACTGTCCTTGGAATTGCTGGAGGAGTATATATTTATCAACCAATATTTGAACAGTTGGCCAAAGATCAGAAGGAATTAAAAGAAAAGTTGCAATTGGTACAAGAATCAGAAGAGAAGAAAAATTAATACTACATGGAGTTGAACTGTAATAATTGCTTAAAGTTCCATTGTAGTTATGTTAACTCAAAATAATCTAGCAAAAACATAGATGTATTTTAATATAAATAAATCACGAATAATGATTTTTTAACCTGACACTGTTAATTTTAATGTTTATTGTATTTTTGTCATTTTGTGTCTTTTTACCAGGAGAAATAAGTAATTTCCTTTTAAACAAAAATGAGTATTTTAGGAATATTTTCTACTTGAGATTTATTTTTCTGGGAATGCAGTGTATGCAATATCATGGGGTGCCAGTCTCAGTGTGTATAAAATAATTGGGAAGAGTGTTTACAGTAGTGTTTGTAGGTAGGTGAACCAAGATAAACTACCTCAGGCAGAAAGCCCCTCAGTTACCCTGCTGAGTATTTTGGCAGTCATTCAGTCCCAGACCTTTTTCATCTTAGGCAGAGTGGATGTGTAGTTGAGAATTGGGATGGCTCAGATCAGATTGAGGTTTTGGAGAAGGTAGATGTTGTTTGAGAGGATGGCAGATGTGACGCAGATGTTTGTTTACTCCACTAAGCAAATTTGCATTAATAATGTTATGGGAGTAGTTTATTATGAAGCTATTATTCATATAGTTAACATTTTTTTGAAGTTGCTAAGGATTGGTATTACTTTTTACCCTAAAGCTTGTATTTTCTTCTTCTTTTTTTTTTTTTTTTTAATTTAAGTTCTGGGATACATGTGCTGAACATGCAGGTTTGTTACATAGATATACCTACCATGGTGGTTTGCTGCACCTATCAACCTGTCATCTAGGTTTTAAGCCCTCATGCATTAGGTATATGTCCTAATGTTGCGTCTCACCTTGCCCCCCACCCCCCGACAGGCCCTTGTGTGTCATGTTCCCCTCCGTGTGTCCATGTGTTCTCATTGTTCAACTCCCACTTATGAGTGAGAACATGTGGTGTTTGGTTTTCTGTTTCTGTGTTAGTTTGCTGAGAATGATGGCTTCCAGCTTCATCCGTGACCCTACAAAGGACATGAACTCATTTTTTGTGATTGCATGGTATTCCATGGTATATATGTGCCACATTTTATTTATCCAGTCTATCATTGATGGGCATTTGGGTTGGTTCCAAGTTTTGGCTTTTGAGTAGTGCTGAAATAAACAGATACGTGGATGTGTCTTTAAAGTAGAATGATTTATAATCCTTTGGGTATATACTCAGTAATAAGATTGCTGGGTCAAATGGTATTTCTGGTTCTAAATCCTTGAGGAATCGCCAGACTAATTTACGCTCCCACCAACAATGTAAAAGCATTCCTATTTCTCCACAGCCTTGCCAGCATCTATTGTTTCCTGACTTTTTAGGGATTGCCATTCTCACTGGTGTGAGATGGTATCTCATTATGGTTTTGATTTATATTTCTCTAATGACCGGTGATGATGAGCTTTTTTTCATGTGTTTCTTGGCCACATAAATGTCTTCTTTTGAAAAGTGTTTTGAGAAGTGTCTGCTCATATCCTTTGCCCACTTTTTGATGGGGTTGCTTTTTTCTTATTAATTTGTTTGAATTCCTTGTAGATTCTGGACATTAGAGCTTTGTCAGATGGATAGATTGCAAAAATTTTCTCCCATTCTGTAGGTTGTCTGTTGACTGATGACAGTTTCTTTTGCTTTGCAGAAGCTCTTTAGTTTAATTAGATCCCATTTGTCGATTTTGGCTTTTGTTGCAGTTGCTTTTTGGTGGTCTAGTCATGAAGTCTTTGCTCATGCCTATGTCCTGAGTGGAATTGCCTAGGTTTTTTTCTAGGGTTTTTATGGTTTTAGGGTTTACATTTAAGTCTTTAATCCATCTTGAGTTAATTTTTGTATAAGATATAAGGAAGGGATCCAGTTTGTTTTCTGCATGTGGCTAGCCAGCTTTCCCAGCACCACACATTAAACAGGGAATCCTTTCCCCATTGCTTGTTTTTATCAGGTTTGTTGAAGATGAGACAGCTGTAGATGTATGGTGTTATTTCTGAGGTCTCTTTTCTGTTCCATTGGTCTATGTATATGTTTTGGTACCAGTATCATGCTGTTTTGGTTACCATGGCTTTCTAGTGTAGTTTGAAGTCAGATAGCATGATACCTCCAGCTTTGTTCTTTTCACTTAGGATTGTCTTGGCTATCTGGGCTCTTTTTTGGTTCCATATGAAATTTAAAGTAGTTTTTTTCTAATTCTGTGAAGAAAGTCAGTGGTAGCTTGATGGTAATAGCATTGAATCTATAAATTACCTTGGGCAGTATGGCCATTTTCATGATTGATTCTTCCTATCCATGAGTATGGAATGTTTTTCCATTAGTTTATGTCCTCTCTTATTTCCTTGAGCAGTGGTTTGTTATTTTCCTTGAAGAGGTCCTTCACATCCCTTGTAAGTTGTATTCCTAAGTGTTTTATTCTCTTTGTAGCAATTGTGAATGGGAGTTCACTCATGATTTGGTTCTCTCTTTGTCTATTATTGGTGTATAGGAATCCTTTTGATTTTTGCACATTGATTTTGTATCCTGGGACTTTGCTGAAGTGTCTTATTAGTGCCAGGAGTTTTTGGGGTGAGGCGATGGAGTTTTCTAAATATAGAGTCATGTTATGTGCAAACAGACAATTTCACTTCCTCTCTTCCTATTTGAATACCTTTTATTTCTTTCTCTTGCCTGACTGCCCTGGTCAATACTTCCAATACTATGTTGAATATAAGTGGTGAAAGGGGGCAACCTTGTGCCAGTTTTCAAAGGGAATGCTTCCATTAAGCTTGTATTTTCAATGAGATTTATAAATGTAATTACATATGTAGAAAGTTCTCTATCTAAATCAACATGTTTTTATTATTGATGTTCTTTTTCTTAATATTTAAATTTATTATAACTTATTCTCATCTATGTTAAGTGGTGTCCAGCTTAGTTTTTCTTTTTATTTGTTTGTTTGTTTTGAGACGGAGTCTCACTGTGACGCCCAGGCTGGAGTGCAGTGGCTCACTGCAACCTCTGGCACCCAGGTTCAAGTGATTCTCCTGCCTTAGCCTCCCAAGCCGCTGGGATTACAGGTGCCTGCACCACATCCGGCTAATTTTTGTATTTTTAGTAGAGACGGGGTTTCACCATATTGGCCAGGCTGGTCTTGAACTCCTGACCTGAAGTGATCCGCCTGCCTTGGCCTCCAAAGTGCTAGGATTACAAGTGTGAGCCACTTTGCCCAGCTTAGCATAGGTAATTTTTAATAAAAGAAAATCAAGAAATCACAAAGTCGTATATGTTCCTTAAAACATAGTAATACAAAATGAACAAAGTGAAAAGTGAAAATAACTGACGTATACATCAATTTATTCATTACCTTTAACAATTTAGTGTGAGCTTATGAGGATGTGTTTTTGTTTTTTGTTTTAAGGAGACGTGGTCTCGCTCTGTCACCCAGGCTTGAGTGTAGTGTCATGGTCATTGCTTGCTATAACCTTGAACTCTTGAGCTCAAGTGATTCCTCCTACGTCATTTTCTACAGTAGCTAGGACTACAGTTGTGCACAACCACATCTGGCTTCTTTAAGACAAATTTTTGTAGAAATGGGGTCTCACTCTTGCCTATTCTGGTCTCAAATCCCTGGACTCAAGTGATCTTCCTGTCTTGGCCTCCCAAAGCACTAGGATTCTAGGTGTCAGCCACTGCGCTTCGTAAGACTTTTTCCTATGCACTTAAAAATAGTTCTAAAAATTTTAATTTAATTACCAAGTGTCTGCTGGGTAACAGGTTTGGCTTTGCTTGGCTCTAGACTGGGATTCTGTTCTTTGTGGCTTCTCATTCTGGGACAGAGGCTCAAGGAGCAGCCTCTGTCAGGGGTATTACAGTGTAGGAGAGAGAGAGATTGTCAGCAGTTGTAAGCTTCTGCTCAGTTGTGGCAAATCATCACATCTCATATTTTGCCTTAGAGCATGTCGCATGCCCTAGCCTGAAGTTATCAAGGCAAGGGACATGAACTCTTCCCATAGGATGCATGGTCACGTCATAGGACAGGAATATATAATGTTACCACATTCAAGGAATAATCCTAACATATCAAGTTAAATAGCTTTCAATCCTCCTTTTGAAAAGGATGCTAGTTCAATTGTCATATACCAAGTGCCAGAGGCTCAGTTTTTTTTTTTTTTCCAGTAAAGATACTGCATTTGTTGAAATAAAAACCACAAGGAGTTACCATTTCATGTTCACTAGGATGATTGCAGTCAAAAAGATGGAAAATGACAAGTGCTGGTGAGGATGTGGAACAACTGGAACCTTCATCCACTACTGGTGGGAAAGCAGAATGGTATAGTCCCTTTGGGAAAGTTTGGCAGTTCTTCAAATGGTTAAACATAGTTACCATATGGCCTAGCAATTCCCCTTGTAGGCATATGCCCAAGATAATTGAAAATATGTATTCACACTAAAGCTGGTAAATGAATGTTTGTAGCATTATTCATAATAGCCAAAAAGTGGAAACAACCCAAATGTCCATTAACTGATGAATGGGTAAATAAGTTGTATGTCTGTATAATGGAATATTATTCAGCCAAAAAGACAAATGAAGTATATCCTATAATATGGACAAAATTAGAATATATTATCAAATAAGCCATGCATGAGACACCACCTGTTGGTATGTTTCCATTTGTATGACATGTTCAGAACGGGTAAATGTCTAGAGACAGAAAGTAGATTCGTGGCTGCCAGGGGTTGATGAAGGTAGGATGGAGAATGACTACTAGTGGAGCTGATTTTTAAAGTGATAAGCCAGGCATGGTGGCTCACACCTATAATCCCAGCACTTTGGGAGGCTGAGGTGGGTAGATCACCTGAGGTTCGGAGTTCGAGACTAGCCTGGCCAACGTGGTGAAACCCTATCTCTACTAAAAATACAAAAACTAGCCAGGCATGGTGGCACATGCCTGTAGTCCCATCTACTCAGGAAGCTGAGGAAGGAGAATCGCTTGAACCCAGGGGGCAGAGGTTGCAATGAGCCAAGATCGTGTCATTGCATTCCAGCCTGGGAAACAGAGCAAGACTCCACCTCAAAAAAAAAAGATTTATAGGGTGATGAAAATGTTCTAGAACTAGATAGTGGTGATCAATGTATAACTTTGTGAATATATTAAAAACCACTGAATTGTACACTTTTAAAGGATGAACTTCATTGTTTTCACACAGTGTATCTCAAAGCTGTCATAAAGATACTGCGTGCAAACCACTGAATTGTACACACTTAAAGTTCACACTTTTAAGGGGTGAACTTTATTGTTTGTAAATTGTATCTCAAAGCTGTCATTAAAATAAGATACAGCATCCAAACTAGCAGCTGCAGTTGAAGCAGTCCAGTGTTTTTTGCCCTTGTGATAGTCTACAATCTATCTATTTTTTAAATTGTCATACTTAAAATTTACCATTTTAAAGTGTACAGTTCAGTAACATTAAGTACTTTCACACTGTTATGCAATTATCACCACCATTCATCTCCAGACTTTTTCTATCTGGTTTTTGCAGAGAGCGGAGGGAATTGAATGGGGATATGGAGACTCCATCCCTAGATCTTCAAATCTTTTAAGGTGGCATTAATGTCTACAATTCTCTCCTTCCCTTCATTTATTCCTTCCTTACTCCCTCCCTCCCTTCCTCCCTTCCTGGTGATGACGAAACACGGGCCTCTCCTAGCCAAGGTGACCCAGTCACTGCTTTGAAGCAAGGCACGGAATGCAAAGCTGGGCAGGGACTACAGGATGCGGGGAGGGAGTGGGTGGCAGCAGGCCTCAGATGCATTTGTAATCAGAGGCTCCACGCTAATCAGAGACTCCACGCTCTCAGCAATGCTCTGTTGTGCCATCAGACTTCACTTAGAAACCACAGATTCAAAGATAAAATGATTAAGGTTTTTAAGGTAGTGACAGTACAGTATTCAAATTCTGAATGCCAAGTCCTGTGTGACTCTACTGATTGCTGGCCCACAAAGCCAGCCCTGACAAACACAATTAGTTTTGATGTTCAAATTGTCCCAGATTTGGCTAGTGGGAACCCCTTCAAGCTGGGTTTTTTTTTTTGTTTAATGTTTTTTTTTTTTGATGTTTCTTTCAAGTATAGAAAGGAATGTTTAAACATTATCCAAAAGTTGTGTTCACTTTAGCAAATGTAAAGTAAGACTTTTGAAAAAAAGTTTACAATTAGGTATAAAATACTTAATAATATACTTTGACATTCACAGTGGGTGTTTTTGAAAAACAAATTTTGCTAATGTAGCTTAAAAGCAAAAGTAAAAATAAGTCTTTAACTGAGGAACAGTCCTCGCTCAGGATGGGTCCTGTGTCTTTTGCATGTCACTGTCATTTTCTGAGCACTCTTTTACTTTCTGGCTCATCTTTTTCCTTCCCAGGCTAAGTTTTTTTTTTCTTTGTTTTTGAGATGGAGTCTCGCTCTATCGCCCAAGCTGGAGTGCAGTGGCACGATCCTGGCATCTCGGCTAACTGCAACATGCTTCCCCGATTAAAGCGATTCTCATGCCTCAGCCTCCCGAGTAGCTGAGACCACAGGCACGTGTCACCATGCCAGGCTGATTTTTGTATTTTTAGTAGAGACAGGTTTTCACCATCTTGGCCAGGCTGGTCTGGAACTCCTGACTGCCTGCCTTGGCCTCCTAAAGTGTAGGGTTTACATGTGTGAGCCACTGTGCCGGGCCCCTGATCAAGTTCTGAATCAAGAAGTATTGGGGCCAGGCGCCGTGGCCCACTCCTATAATCCCAGAACTTTCAGAGGCCGAGTTGAGCAAATCATGAGGTCAGGAGTTCAAGACCAGCCTGACCAACATGGTAGAATCCTGTCTCTACTAAAAATGCAGAAATTAGCCGGGCGTGGTGGCATTTGCCTGTAATCCCAGCTGCTTGGGAGGCTGAGGCAGGAGAATCGCTTGAAACCAGGAGGTGGCAGTTGCAGTGAGCCGAGATTGTGCCACTGCACTCCAGCCTAGGCAAGAGAGCGAAATTCTGTCTCAAAAAAAAAAAAAGTATTAGTTCTTTTTAAAAAAAAAAATTGAAGCAAAATCTGTATCATAAAAAATCAACCTTGACCATTTTAAAATGTACAGTTAATTCTGTGACATTTTGTAGATTGACAATGTTGTGCAAATACCCCTTCTATCTAGTCCCAGGACATTTTCATTAACTCAAATGAAACCTTGTGTGCAATGAGCAGTTAACACCTCATTTCTCCCTCTCCTCAGCCTCTGGCAACCGCTAGTCCACTTTCTGTCTCTCTGAATTTACCTGCTCTGGATGTTTCATATAAGTGGAATTACACGATATGTGACCTTTTGTGTTTGGCTTCTTTCACTTAGTGTAATTTTTTTTTTGAAGTTCATCCATGTTGTAACGTGTCAATACTTTATTCCTTTTTATGGCTGAATCAAATGCCATTGTATGGATGCGCCGTATTTTGTTTATTCATTCCTTGATGGCCATTTGTCTCCAATTCTGGGCTATTATAAATAATGCTGCTATGAACACTTGTGTACAAGTATTAAATATTTGTTTGGATGCGTGTTTTCAATTCTTTGAGGCATAGTTCTAGGAATAGGCTTGCAAGGTCATCTGTTTAACTTTTTGAAGACTCATCAAACTGTTTTCCAAAGGGACAGTACTATTACATTCCCGGTTTCTCCATGTCTTTGCCAAATCACCCCTTTCTTTCCTCCCTTCCTTCCCTCCTTCTTCCCTCTCTCTCTTTCTCTTGCTCTTTTTTTCCTTCCAACGTAGTGCGTGTGAAGTGGCAGCTCATTGTAGTTTTAATTCACATTTTCTTAATGACTAATGACATTCAACATTTTTTCATTTCTTCTTGGCCATTTTTATGTCTTCTTTGGAGACATGTGTATTCCATTGTATTCATATGCCCACTTTTTGATTGAGTTATGTCTTTTTTGTTGTTGGGTAGTTACAACTCATTATATATTCTGATGCTATAATTTTGTCAGATATATATGATTTGCATATATTTTCGCTCATTGTGTAGGTTGTGTTTTCACTCTGTTGATCGTGTGCTTTTATGTACTATTTACAAAAAATTAGGTGAAGTCTGATTAATCTACTTTTTTCTTCTGTTGCTTGTGCTTTTGGTGTTAAATAAAATAAATATCATTGCCAAATCCAGGTCATAAAGATTTATGCCTGTGTTTTCATCTAAAAGTTTTAGAGTTTTAGTTCTTATATTCAGCTATTTGATTCATTTTGAGTTAATTTTTGTATATGATATAATTTTGTACATAGTATTGATAAGAGTCCAATTTCTTTTCTTCTTTTTTTTTTTTTTTCTGGAGACAGGGTCTTGTTCTGTCTCCAAAACCCAGGCTGGAGTGTAGTGACACGTTCTTAGCTCACTGCAACCTCTAGCTCCTGGGTTCAAGTGATCCTCTCACCTCAGCTTCCCGAGTAGTTGGGACTACAGACATAAGCTGCCATGTCTGGCTAATTTTTCTATTTTTAGTAGAGACAGGGTTTCACCATGTTGCCCAGGTGGGTCTGGAATTCCTGAGTTCAAGTGATCTACCCACATTGACCTCCCAAAGTGTTGAGATTACAGGCGTGAGCTAGTGTATCAGGCCTCAGGTTCATTCTTTTGCATGTAGATATCCAGTTCTTCCAGTACCGTTTGCTGAGGAAACATCTTTCTCCATTGAATGATCTTGACTATAGATGCATAATTTTATTTGTAGACACTCAAGTCTGTTCTACTCATCTATATGTCTATCTTCATATCAACGCCACACTTTTGAAAATTATAGTAATTTTTTTTATTATTTTATAGTAAGTTTTGAAATCAGGAAGCATGAGCTTTTTAAATTTTTGGGTCCTTTGCAATTTCTTATGCGTTTTAGCATATACTTTTCCATTTCTTCAAAAATGTTGAGTCTGTAGCTGTATCTGGGGGAATATAGACATCTTTACAATATTATGTGTTTGCATCTCTGAACATTCAGTGTCTTTTCATTTATTTAGATTTTCTTTAATTTTTTTTCAGTAGTGGTTTGTGGTTTTCAATGTATAAATCCTGCATCTTCTTGGTTAAATTTATGCCTAAGTATTTTATTCTTTTTGATATTATTGTAAACGGAATTTTTAAAGTTTCCTTTACAATTGTTCATTTCTAATATCTTGAAATGCAACTAATTTTTATGTGTTGATCTAGTATCTTGCATCTTTGCTTATTTCACTTATTAGCTCTAATAGTTTTTTTCTTATTTAGGATTTTTTAGACATAATATCATATAATTAGTTTCTTTTGTTGGAAAGGGATATTAAGAAATCAAGATCCAGGTGCTAAGTGTACTCACAGCTACTTTGATATAATTGCTTCTAAGGGCTCTTAGCAGACAGAGCTAGATGATACATACATACACACATACATGTATCTATTTTTATATATTAAAATCCATGAATTCTTACTGATTCCTCCAATTTCAATTCTATTTGAAATACTGGAGGTAGAACTCTGCATGTTGCAAGTAGCAGTGTCAGAAAAGTTCCAGGGTAGGAAACAAGAGGTATACTGTAGTCAATTCTGTGGTTGGAGTAAGAAGTGGCACAGAGATGACTTTGAGCTGGCACACGAGATGTGTTCAGTGTACTTAGTTTCTGTAATAACCGTCTCCTTGTTTTCTTCCTACTTCTCTGGATACTCTTTTTTTGGATTCTTTTTTGAACTTCCTTTGCTCATGCCTTAAATGCTGGGTGTTCATCTGGGTTCTGTGATAAGCCTATTGCCCTCTGAGTTCACTTTAGATTAGCTCATTGATTCTAATGCCTTCCAGCACCTTCTGGGTAATAGCTACAGCATATGTTTTCTGTGCTTCAGATAGGCCTATTTGACTACATACTAAACAGCTTACTTGGATGTTCTGTTGGTGCTGGTGTGTCAAAATGGAAATGTCCTAAACTCATCACTATGGTCTATTTCACCCTTCTCCTGGTTACAACTAGGTTGCTCAATGGCTCCTTGTTGCCTAAACTGGAAACTAGGTATCTCCCTGGCCTCCTGCCTCTCTTTCACACCCCTACATCCAAGTCCTCTTGATTCACTCTCCTAAATGTCTCAAATATGTCCATTGATCTCCATCCTATGGCCACTGCCTTAACCAGATCACTATTGACTATTACTTGGATTACAGTGTGCTAACTGACCTCTCAAACCCATTCTTAGTCTTAGAACCCTTAAAAAATTGAGTTCTAAGTTTTAGACCTGGCTCTGCCAGTTATTAGCTGTGTGATCTTTGTCAGATTGCTTAATTGCTTTAGGACTCAGTTTCCTCATCTGTAATTCAGAGGTAAGAATAGTACCTACTTCATAAAGTAGTTGCAAGACACATATGAGGTGATGTAGTCAAAACTATTAGCGTATTGGCTGACTCATAGTAAATGATCACGAAATGTTAGCTGTTATCATGATCATCATTGCAGGGTTATTTACCACACAGCCTCTGTTATTTCTCCAGTTTTTTTTACTGGTTGCTTTCAGTCCTTCAGCTTTTCGGAAACTTTTCCTGTTGCTCCAGTGTCAATTGCTATCTTTCGCTTCCAGGCCTTCCCTCTGCTCCCTTTTCCTGGAATTCTCTTCTCCCTTGCCCTTTGCCTTCATTCATTCAAAGTTTATCCATCACTTTCTCTTGATTTGGTGTCATTTGTCTGTGCTCCAATAACACTCTGTAGCTTTCTTTATTGAGGCTCTTATCTCACTATCAGAGTTGCCCACTTATTCATTGGTCTCTCAGGTAAGTCCTGAGGTCAGGAACAAATTTACCTTGTTTACTCATATAGTACCTGACTCGATAATGAGTGAATGAATGAGTGATGAATGGACCATAGCGCCACCCCGGGTTTTCTGATCTCCTGCCTGGTATACTCCTGGTGACAGCCCTGCCGGGCCACACGAGTGGGGAAAGCTGAAGGGGTGCTTTGCCTGTACCATAACAGCCATTAGCAATTACTGCATTATTAGTTTCCCAGATTTTAGCTGGTCAGTGATTCCCAGGACTATTCCTCTAGACCTGAACTACTTTTTCTCTCTTAACCTCACCAACAGTCTGATGACCTTTCTCTCACACGGGAACAGCTCTTGAAGTCATCAACCGGTCATGACATCTGTTGTCTCTAAACCCGAGTTTACTGTGTTATGTTTGCCTGGAAATGTTATATCAAATGTATGAAATTGCCAACTATTGGTAATTTCATATGGATCATCCTATATGTGATTTTGTAAATTGAACACATCTGAGAAGCTAACTACTGTAATGCAAACTATGAGTAGCTACAGACTGGAAAGACAATGCAGTTGGCCCGGTGGGCCTGGGACAGGGGGTTAGACGGCAGAAGAGAAGCCGGACTAAGGCTTCTGAACATTTTGCTCTGCTTAGACGTGGAAACACTTGGTTCAGAGGGCCTTTGCCTTAGAGTCTACACGGGCAGCCCAGGCCACTGAAGTGGATGAACTTGGCTGCCTCTGAGTGGGAACCAGGAGGCCTCAACAACTATGCAGTCCCAGGTTGAGGGCCCCGCAGGCCCCAGCGACCCGGTTGGCGCTGGGAGAAGAGAGCCGCTGGGTGGCAGCAAAGGCGCGCAGGTTTCTCCCGACAGAGGCGGTTCCTTAACATGCTGTAGTTTTCTTCTTTTTAAACTGGTAGAACACTCTTAGAAATTTACAGTGGTTTTTATATTGCGAACCAGACAGTGTGAACAGAGACTCCGTTTGCCATATCCTCCCAGAATTACACTGATTTTTTTTCCCTGGGATAATTTGCCCTTATTTTTCTCCCATGTCATTTCCAGGAATCCCGAACTTTCCCTGGCCCGGAAAAACAGTGCCCAGGCCGACCTGAGCCAGGAGCCGCAGGTGCGGGAAGCCGGGGGCAGGGCAGGGCCGGGCCAGGGGCGCAGCCTCAGGAGCCGCGCGACCTCGGGAACCCCCGGCGGGGCAGCAGTGCAGGCGCCCGGCACCTCCGGCTGCTACGGTGCCGACCGCGATCTGATACCCTGGAAAACAACTTTAGAACAGGGCTTTTGGGGGAGGAGAATTGGGAGAGTCCCCAAACGACACTTCGCCGTGCACCAGTCCTTGGAGCACTTTGTAAACGTCCCTCCTGTGTCTCAAAACGAAAACACCCCTTTATCGTCTCGCGCCTTCCAGAACGGGGCAGTGGAGACTAGTTTTGGGACAAAGGAGGCGAGCGGGGACTTTTCGGGGTTCACAGGAGGACCCCTCGGAGGCGCGGCCACCGGGGAGTGCGCGACAGCCCCTCCCCCACGCCAGCCGGGCGGAGGCCGCTCCCGAGGTGACAGGAGGAGGCGGGAGGTGGAGGAGAGAAGGTCCCGCCCCACCTCGCTCTCCTTTACGGGAAGTGATGTGGGGCCAGACGGAAAATACCCGCCAACGACCCAAAAAGGCCGGCGGCGGGTGGACGCGGCGCGCAGGGACCCAAGCTCGGCGGGGACAGGACGGCGGGGCGAGCCAGGTGAGGGGCCTGAGGAGCGGGAGGCGCGCGGCGGGTCCGGTCCCTCCGGGAGGGCTGAGCGACGTGTCCCCGCGGGGCCGCCCTGGGGCTGGGGTCGCAGGCTGCGGTGCCCTTTCTCTCCTCTTCCTGGCGCCTGGGCCCGCCGGAAAAGTGGGTTCTCTCCCAGTACCTCAGCGCAGACCCCATGGATGACAACCCCCCGGTGCTGGTCAGGTGCGGTCCCAGGTTCTGCCGGGGTCTTAGGTCGCCTCTGGGTGGCATCCAGGTGCGAGGGTGCTCATCAGGGGTAGGACACGTTCCTGGAAGGAGAGGAGGAAGGGCCTCGACCTCCCGCACGCCCCCCAGTTCATTCCTCCCTCTTTTGCCTTCAGTTTAACTATTTAACCTGGTTGCCCTCCGGTTGCTGAGGGTCTGGACTGCAGATTAGCTGTGAGGGAGGGGCTCTCCCTTCCATCAGTCAGACAGAAAGCTCTACCTGGCAGCCAGGCCCTCCGGTCGGGACTGGTGGTGGGGCTGATGTGATGACAGGCTTTGTTAACTATTGTCAAGGCCTGTTTCTGTCCCAGTAGATCACCAGTTCATCAAAGTCAGGCCTGAAGTGAAGGGAATCTTGTGAGCCCTGGACTGAGGAGCCTTCACAGCCTTTTTGCTTCTGCTGGCCACCTGGGCACACATGGCCTGAGCGTCTTCTGCCACAGGGTCCTCTTCCTTACCCCTACAGCTAACAGCTGTTCTTTCCTTCTGGATGACTTCTCACTTTCTGTGGTTGGTTGATCAGTCGGATGTTGGGGTTGTGGGTAGAGGGATTATAGAGTTGTGCTGTGTAAGTTTTCTGTAATCATTGCTGATTAAATTTGTCCATTCTCCACTGTTCTTATTCCTTTTTTTTTTTTTTTTTCGGCCATCCAAAAGCTTTAGAGGGACAACATAGTCTGGAAAGCAGTTTCTGCAGTTGGTTAGAAGTGAAGAAAGGTTAATGTAACACTGAAAGACCTTTACTGAGGATCATTTCTTTTCTGCATTTTATGTTGGTTTACGTTGTTTTAAGTTTTCATTCCTACTTTTTTTCTTACTTTTGTGCCTTTCTCTCTTCCTCCCTTCCTCCTTCCTATTTTTCCTTCCTTTCTTAATTTTCATGACCTGCCTTGATTTTTAATTTTATTGAAGTATATTTAGTCTATTTTTCATTTTTTTTTTTTTTGATACAGAGTCTCACTCTGTTGCAGTGGCATGATCTCGGCTCACTGCAACCTCCAGTTCCCGGATTCAAGTGATCTCTTGCTTCAGCCTCAAGAGTAGCTGGAATTACAGGCATGCGCCACCATGCTTGGCTAATTTTTGTATTTTTAGTAGAGACAGGGTTTTGCTATGTTGATCAGGCTGGTCTTGAACTCCTGAGCTCAAGTAATCCACCAGCCTTGGCCTCCCAAAGTGCTGGGATTACAGGCTTGAGCTGTGGAACCCAGCCCATTTTTCCTTTTGTTGTTTGTGCTTTTGATGTCAAATTTAAGAAAACATTGTCAAATTCAAGGTTATGGAGATTTATACTTGTGTTTTCTTCTAAAAGTTTTATAGTTTTTGCTCTTACATTTCATTCTTTGATCCATTTAAAGTTAATTTTTAAATATGATGTGAGATGGGGGGGGTCCAACTTCAACGTTTTGCATGTGGATATCCAGTTCTTTTAGCACCATTTGTTGAAAAGACTGTTGCCCTTTTAATTGTTTTAGCACTTCTGTTGAAATAAATTGACCAGAGTGTACAGGTTTGTTTCTGGACTCTCAATTCTATTCCATTGATCTATATGTCTCTTCTGAGGATAGTATCATACTACTACCTTGATTATCATAGCTACATAGTAAGTTTTGAAATCAGGATATGTGAGTCCTCCAGTTTTGTTCTTTATCAAGATCGTTTTGACTCTCCAAGCCCCTTGAATTTCCATATGAAATTTAAAGTCAGCTTCTCTATTTCTGTTGCTTTGGTTCTAGAATCAATATGAGGGTTTTGAAGTGCGCAACAATCTCTAGGAACCAGACTTTTGAGTTTTCTCTCCCAAAGCTGCTTTCCCTAGTCTTCTCCATCTTAGTGAATGGCTACTTCACTCTTCCAGATGCTCACACCAAACACCCTGAAATCAAGCTTGATTCTTTCTCTTATACCCCACATTAAATCCCTCAGCAGGCCAGGCATGGTGGCTCATATCTGTAATCCCAGCACTTTGGGAGGCCGAGGTGGGTGGATCAGGAGGTCAGGAGATCGAGACCATCCTGGCCAACACCAGTGAAACCCCGTCTCTACTAAAAATACAAAAAATTAGCCGGGCATGGTGGCACATGCCTGTAGTTCCAGCTACTCGGGAGGCTCGATTTTGTATTTTCGGTAGAGGAGGGGTTTCGCTATGTTGGCCAGGCTGGTCAGGAGGCTGAGGCAGGAGAATTGCTTGAACCCGGGAGGTGGAGGTTGCAGTGAGCCAAGATCACACCCCTGCACTCTAGCCTGGGCGACGAAGTGAGACTCTGTCTCAAATAAAAAAAATTTCCTCAGCAAATCTCACTGATTCTGCTTTAAGAATACATCTGGCTGGGTGCAGTGGCTCATGCCTATAATCCCAGCACTTTGAGAGGCAGAGGCAGGTGGATTATATATATATTATATATATATATATATATATATATTATATATATATATATATATATATTATATATATATAAAATACCATCTAGGATGATAACCATTTCTCACCACTTTTAATGCTTCCCCCAAGTTCCTATCATCTCTGTCATCTGGATTACTGCAAAAACCTCCTAAAGGACTTCCCAGCTTTCATCCTCATTGCTCCACACTCTATTCTTAACACAGCAGCCAGAATCTATTATGTCACTCTGCTTGAAACTCTCCAATCGCTTTTTATCTCAGAAGAAGAGATAGAGTCCTCACCATCATCGGTAGCGCCCTTGCATGGTGTGTGGCTTCATCTGCTATCACTTTTTCCTTTGCTGACTCTGCTCCAGCCGAACCTCAGGACTTTTGCACTTTTTTCTCTGCCTAGAATGCTCTTCCCCTCAGATATCTGCATGGCTTTCTTATTTATTTCATTCAGGTGAAAAGTCATTTTTCTAGAGAGGCCTTCTTTGATCACCTCACCTAAAATAGTGTCCCTTAACCATCCCATCATTTTCTGCCCTGTTACCTTGCCTTATTTTCTTTAGAGTATTTATAGAGCTGTCATACACACACAGGCACAATATTTGTCTTCACTGGTAGAAGAAAAGCTCCGTGATGGCCAGGAATCTGCCTTGTTCACTGTGATGTCCAAAGTACATAGAATGGTTTCTGACATATATTAAGCACTCAAAAAAATACATGTTGAACTAGTGAAAAAGGGAATGGAAGACGGAGCAATAGGGACCATTCTGCTATTTCTCCCATCCAAGTACTAACCAGGCCCAACTCTGCTTAGCTTCCAAGATCAGAGGAGATCAGGCACGTTCAGGATGGTATGGGTGTAGACCATTCTGCTATTTCTTTCCCACTATTTCATCCATGTTTTGCTAAGAGAAGCAATGTCTACAGATACACCAACATCTCGAAGTCTCTCCTCTCCTGTCCTACTTTCCCAAAGATAATAGTCTTATCTTCCTTAAAAAGGGAAAGGTCAAATAAGTAGAAAGGTGAGGCTTCTGGTCATTCCCACAGTGGCAGATGGGAGCCCTCTGCTCTGTATCCTGGGCAAACTGGGCAGGACCACTCAGTGCCTCTCTCCAGGGTGTTGGCCTCTTGTGCTGATTTAGAAAAAGTGAAGTTTTTTGGAAACTTAAGAAAATGGAAGTTCATTTCTTATTTATTTAATAGAAACGGATTTCACCATGTTGACCAGGCCCCTAAGAAGCAAAATTGTCTTGCCATTACTAAAACAAGATTAGTTCTTGAAGAGAGTAATTTTTCCCTTCTATAGCCTTCACTTTTTATGCCATATGCAGATTTTTGCTTGGACTATATTTGTTCTTCTGCTTCTTGGACAGGAAGTTTGAGTTTATGATTCGGTTTGCCTTAAGCTGATTACCTTGGATGCAGACGTGAGCACTGAACTAGAGGCAGAGATAAAGGGTTTGTAATTTACTTATGTTGGTAGGGTAAGGTGTGTGGAGTAGAGAGCATTCAGCTCCTTTTGGACTTTCTGTGCAGGTACTTACATGATTGAGGTCTAGTAACACTCGTATTTTATTTACTGTCAAGTAAGATCAGATGCCTCTCTTACTCAAGAGGAGTGCTGAAAGTTTTGTTCCTCCTTTCCTGTTTTTTTTTTTTTCCTCTCCTTTGTATATGCTGCCCTTAAACAGGTTTACCATTTAGTGGTTTAGTCAGCCAAACTCCCATGTGTGTGGAGTGAGACTTTTGATTTTAATGTGGGGATGGAGGTGGGGTGCCAGATTTAGCAAACTCAAAAAAAGTTAAATTTGTATTTCAGATAAACACTGACTAATTTTTTTCCCTATATCTTATGCATTATTTGGGACATACTTTTACTAAAAAATTGTTGTTTATCAAAAATGCAAACTGGGTGTCTTGTTTTGTATCTGGCAGCCCTGGTTGGAGGTTATGTTTATGCATAGGAAATGCATCGATCGTGAAAATGTTCAAAGAATCATTGAGCTGTGGCTCATGTCAAAGGACATGAGCTGCATCTGTCCATCTGAAAGAAAGAGAGGATTTGTAAACCCGAGGAGTATTAGAATTAGAAGAAAGTTAGAGAGCATTTCATTTTACTCTAGTCTTTTATAGTTAAGGGAATTTACTCCAGAGAGGTAAGTCACTTTGTCAAAATCACATAGAATGAGTGGCAGAGCTGGAAGTGGGACTCGGGGACCAGTGGTTGTTCTGCTGCATAATCCCTTCCCTTAAGAGGTCATGAAAAAGTTGCTTATGTTTTCATGTTGACCTTTAATCACGTCTCTGGTCATCCACTCAGGATCACCTCATTATCATTCTGTCCTTCAGTCCCCAGATCCAACATGTGGCAGCCAAAGCCATTGTCATGAGACACCTTGACTTTTCTATGAGAGCCCCATGACTATTGAAAACCCCATGTGGGTCTCTTCCTAGCTGTTTTGCCAGAAAGCCTGTAGTTTAATGTGTTTTTTATTCCATTTATGGTTTTGTTAACACTTTTGACCTTCTTGAGTATTTATTGTAAGGTGCTTTAAGGTGGTCTTACTAAGTATAATTCCACAACAACTAAGTGTTATCTTATGGAAACCCTGCTTGCTTCGAGTGGCCTATTCCCACAAACTCCTCACCCCTTTGTATTTTGGTAGAATAAATATGGAAGATGTACATATGACAAGGAGCAAGGCTGACAGACAGGTATACGTGACTTGTTCATTAGAGATCATTTTAAACAGAATTTCATTATTATTCTTTTACAATTATTTGTACCTATTTAAGAAAGCAGCGTTGAAAATGAATATGCTTCCTCTAACTGCTAGTTGAATACCATATTTCAGAACCACTAATCTTGTTTTTTCATAGCCTCCTTGGTTAATTCATATAAGTCTTACCAGCTGCCAGGTCAAAGCATAATAATACAATTAGTTGCCAAGAGACTGAAAAAATCTGTTCACTCTTATTTGCTACGGTTTATCTACCTCGGCCTGATCCCACCACATGTGTGGCTGGTCACGTCCTATCAGGGTATGGCTAAATGCTAATCTCCTGTGTATTTGTGTCGTTAAAAGCAAAGACAGGGTCCAAATCAGCAAATTAAACTTGATAATAGGGTACTTTTTTTCCTTGCTGTACCAGCCTTCATAAATGGGGAAATGAAACATACAGAAATGGGTCACGACTTAAATGTTTATTTGCAATGGCAAAGAATTTTAAAATATAACCCATGATTGTGGTCAGGATTTCTTTGTTTCTTGCTAAGAAATCATTATGAATATAGTGATTTTCATAATGAATCTCGTCATTACAAGGAAACCACTCCAAGAGTGAGTGAAGAGGTCTAGCAGTCCTTGAAAAGATAAGGTATTGTCCTCGCAGTCAAATACTGAAGACCTAATGTGGCTTTTCTCATTAGGGACAAGGTCAGCTCTCCCAGGCCCCACCTCTGCTCTAGGCACAGAGGGCTGTGTAGTGAAGTGGGTTGTGGTATTTCCTCAGGCAGTGAGTGGCTCATTCCTGTGTTCCAGAGTTCCTGCTTGAATGTGGAAGAATCAACACAGTCAGGAATCAGTAAGCTGGTTTTTAGTCTCCATGTTGCTGATGATTAACTATGTGATATCACACCAGTGGCTCTCAATTGGGGGTGATTTTCTCCCCTGCCCCACCTCACATAGGACATTTTGCAATGCCTGGAGACATTTTTGACTGTGACAACTGGGGAGTTCCTACTGGCATTTAGTGGGTAGAGGCCACCAAACATTTTCAGTTCATAGGACAGCACCCAACAAAGGATTATCCTGCCTAAAATGCCAGCCGTGCCTGACGCTAAGAAACCGTGCATTAGACAAGTCGTTGAACTTCTTTCTCTTGCAATTTCCCAAGCTACACATTCTCTCCATTGTACAAAGCTAAGTAAGCCTAATTCTACCATTGCTGTCTTTCTAACCTCTCCTTTATCCCAATTTTAAGTCAGTAAATGTGGGGAAGGACTCAGGCTGTTATTGATTGATTGCTCCACAAGGGATTCTGACGGGCAGAACAACTGCCCCCAGGGATCATGCGAAATGGGGTTCTCATGGAGGTGCCCGGTTGGCCATAGGAGAGGAGTGGACCCTGTGGGAAAAGCTTACCAGAAGGAGGAAGTGAGAGGCTGGTCTTCAGTACCTGTCTATTGTGTGCTTCCACACAAGCAGAAGCCACGTGAGCAGGGGACCACAGAGAACATGTACCTGAAGGGTTACACAGGGATTTGGGCTCTCAGCCTCTGCACGATAAGCTCTCAGCTGCCAGGAATGTCTACTTCCCAGATTTCCAGCTGACCACCCTACCCTGGAAAGGAAATAATAAAACTGGACAGTTTCTTTATTAACACCCTGATTCTAGCTCAACTAGAGCTTTGGGAGATTGAAAATCAGTAACAAAAAACCTCACCCTGAGTCATCAGCCCATTTTGCCACCAGATAAGGAAACCACATTTGTTAACACTTACAGAATTGTATAATTTAAGAGCTAGTAGGGACCTTGGAAATTATAGCCCAGGCTCCCCTCCCAGAAATCCAGAGCTGGGCCTCAGGTCACAATTGATGGCAGGGTTGGTTCCAGAAGCCTGATCTGCTGGTTCCCTAGTGTGTTCTTTTTATGCTCTTACTTTAATACTTCTTGATTGGAATCAGTTGTACTGTGACAATCCAAAATTGTGTCTGTTGTTCAAAGGAAATGACTTCTAGATGGAACTTTGCTAACACCCAGGCTCTCTTCCTTGAGCTCTTCTGAAATAGGATAGGAGGTGAAACAAGTGTATTATGATTTCCCTATTAAAGCAGTGCAGAAATACCCAAGTGCCTGCCCTGTGCCAGCTGCTAGTTAAAGGCCGGTACTCCTGCTTTTCTATTCCAATTCTTGCCCCTCGCTGCCATAGCCCATTCTTCACACAAAGCCAGTGATGTCCAAAAAAAGGAATTCACACTCTTGAGGGAGCTGAAACGATTTTTTTTTTTTGAGATGGAGTCTTGCTAGGTCACCAGGCAGCAGTGCAGTGGTGTGATCTCGGCTCACTGCAACCTCTGCCTCCTGAGTTCAAGCGATTTCCTGGCCTCAGCCTCCCAAGTAGCTGGGACTATGGGCATGCACCACCAGGCCTGGCTAACTTTTTGAATTTACTGGAGAGAGGGTTTCACCATATTGGCCAGGATGGTCTTGATTTCCTGACCTCATGATCAGCTTGCCTCAGCCTCCCAAACTGCTCAGCCTCCCACCACGTGCAGCCTAATTTATAAAAAATTAAGGGAACTCAGGTTGTATCCTTCTGCTTAAAATCCCCTAGTTGCTTTCACTGTAGTAGGTATAAGATCCAAATATGTAGCTGTGGTCTGTAAGGGCCTCTGGTTTCTTTTCTTTTTTTTTTTTTTCCTTTTTCCTTCCTTTCCTACCTTCCCTTCTCCCTTCTGTTCCCTCTTCCCTTCTCCCTTCCTTTCCTTCCTTTCTCTTCTTCCTTCCCTTCCATTCTTTCTTGTCTTTGTCACCTGGCTCACTGCAGCCTCAACATCCTGGGCTCAGGTGGATCCTCCCACCTCAGCCTCCCAAGTAACAAGGACCGCAGAAGTGTGTCATCATGCTGGGCTAAATTTTGTATTTTTAGTAGAGATGGGGTTTTACTATGTTGGCCAGGCTGGTCTCAAACTCCTGACCTCAAGTGATCTGCCTGCTTGGCCTTCCAAAGTGTTGGGATTACAGGTATGAGCCACTATGCCCATCCTCGACTTTGTCTTTTAAATGAAGCCAGTTTATTGGTATATGAGAAATGGAACTGGTAAGCAGAGTAGATTATTTCCTTTGAGGAAAGTGTATGCTTCCTGTAGGAAGAATATCCAGGTGAAGCAAATGTAAAAGAAAAAGACTACTTGGTAAGCATAGACTCAGAACCCAGTGAACTGGGAATCAAAAAGACCCAAGAACTTCAATGCTGGAGAAAGATTACCATGATAGTGGTTCCTCAGAACTGACTGTTCATGAAAATCGCACAGGGAGCTTTTGTTTAACACATACCAACAAAAACAACAACACATTTTTCAGTATCTCCTTTGGAGATTCTAATTTATTAGGTTTGTGGTTAGGGCTGGGGAATCCATGTTTTCTTTAAAATACTGCCCTAGTGATTGATAGTGGACAACCTGGTTTGGGAACCAGTGCCTAGCTCACCTTTACTCCCAGCCTGAGTGTACTCAGGCTCAAAGAGATCACATGTCTCACGCAGAGTCGCACAGCAAGTGAGTGGGAAGATGGAACTCAGATCTCCCTGTCCTCTCTATGCATTGTTCAAAAAACATGGTAAAATTCTTAGGGACGGAGGCAGCACAGCATCGGAAATCGTTGGTTTCTTAGTTTTTCTCTATTTACATGTAACTAACCAGTCTGGTGTCAAACAGGAAGTATACACAGCATAGTTTTTTTTTGTTTTTTTATCACCAAGTGTCAGATTAGGACCAGTAACATCAGCACCACCTGGGAACTTAGAAATGCAGATTTTCAGCCCCACTCCAGACCTACTCAATCTGAAACTCTGGTGGGGCCTAGAGGCTGTGTTTTAAAGCCATCTAGGTGACTCTGATGCACACTGAAGCTTGAGAACCACTGACTACAGGTACGTTTCATGACTCAACCACTGGTTAAAGCTGCTGACCTTGGCCTTTGTAGCTGATGACTCATTAGCATTGAGGCCTTAACTTAAGCTAGCCATCTCCTTTCCTTGGAGATATTTATTCAAAACAGGAACGATTGTTGTAAGACTTTGTTAGAATGCCATACACAAGTGAGGGAATGGACTAGTATTTGTTGAGTACCTGCTGTGTGTGAGGCACTGTGTGTGAGGCTGTTATTTATTTCATTTAATTTTCACAACCACATTGCTAGGTCATCAGTGTTATTATCCCTATTTTACAGATTTGGTATCTGAGGCTGGTAGAGGTTAATATGATCTTGACCTGCAGGTTATTTGTGTAACTATAGTTGTACATTTTTGCCATCTGTTTGTCTCCCTAGAACAGGGACTTACAAACTTTATTGTGTATAACCAGATAGCCCCTGGGAAGCTTGTTATAAATGCAAATTCCCTAGGCCTCCCTCACAGAGATCCTAATTCAGACGCCTGGATGGGACCCAAAATTTTGGATTCTTATCAAATACCCTAGGTGATTCTGCTGCCAGTCCTGGGTCCATTTTCACTTGCCCTAACTGGTTGACCAGTTGCCCCTCAAGGCTCCTCTGAGGTTCTGTGTTCTCTTGTGTTTTGTGCTCACAGGCCTTGGACACTGGATGAAGAAGAAATTTGAGTATGGGAGGAGAGGCTTTGGGAGCCTTCATTAAGAGTCTTACCTGCCTGGCTCTTTCTGCTCTCTCTACTGCTTCTTAGAGGGTTCCTAGGCCATATTTTGGCTTTGTATAACTTGTGATCCTTTTCATTATCTATCCCAAAGTTTGTAACTGTTCTTATAGCAACTTTGCCTTTGTGTCTGTGGGGTGCATAGATGCGAGCAATTTCCTTCAGGCTGTAATTAGTAACTGTGGAGTAGTGAGTTGCTTCAGCTTTTGAGGTCAGAAATGGTATTTCATCTGTTTGGTGATAAAAGGTCTTATTTTTCGGAGTTAGAATTGACATATTTAAAAGTGAATCAGAAGACTGAATAATTTGGTGCCATTATAAAGGAAAAAAGTGAGATGAAAATTAAAAACAAATTTCAGATATTATGCCTGATGCCCTTCTTGGTGAGGTGACAGGCTGATTTCTGCCCACAAGTTTAGAAGTGGCCACTCCCATAGTGTAAAAGAGTCATATCTGTGAGAAGATAGTGGAATTTTCTTCTGGTAAACTTTGCCCTTGTAGCAACTTTGCCCTTGTGTCTGCGGCAGGTTTGCCAGGCTTTTGTCCAGTAGAGAACTCAGAAATGTTGAACTATTAAATTTCTTCAATATGTCTTAGTCCCTGAAACAAAATGTGTATTACAACATGGGAAGGAAATTCACAAAAGCAAACATTGCAACTTCCTGAAGTCCACTATATATAAAGCAAATTGTAGGTTATGTTTCTAAGACTACTTTCTCTACCTGATATTAGAGTTGATAATAACAATACGCAAGTGAGTGTAATAGCTACAGCTACCATATGTGTCAAGAATCATACATTTTCTCATTTAATCCTCAACAGTGTTTCAAAGCAGATATTATCCTTCATTTTACAGATGATGAAACAAGTTCAGGAGGATTAAGTAATTTGCCTGATGCTGGGATGTGGTCTCCAGGGTTGCAGGACTTTCAGTGCTGTAACTCAAACAGTCCCCACTAAACGGGTATAGTTGGTTCCACTGTCACCCAGCCTATTGACCCACAATTGATAGTGAGGCCAAAGAGTTCTGAGTTGGTCAGATGGTTAATATATTGAAAATTGCCTACCTGCCTTACAAGGCAACTTTCAGAACATTTTTTGGTGCCAGTTTTCCTTCATTTTACACACAGTTCTAATAACCTTGGTTATTTGGTTTCCAGGTGCCTTGTCAATTAAAAATAGCACATCGGAAAGGGTAGGGGTTGTCCCAGGAAGGTATTACTGTGGTGAGGGATAGCTGCCTGACTGATAGCAAAGGTGAGGGTGGGAAGAAGGAATTATAAATTAACAGAAGACACGAAATCAATACAGTGGTCAGGAGCCATTTATTGTGGGTGCAAACATACCTTAAAAAGAATAGCTATTATTGAAAATTTCCTTTGTGTCAAACACAGTTTTAGGTACTTTATACGTACACATAATTTAATCTATACAAAACAATCTTTTTTTTTGTTCTTGATATGGAGTTTCGCCCTTATTGCCCAGGTTGGAATGCAATGGTGTGTTCTTAGCTCACTGCATCCTCCGCCTCCTGGGTTCAAGCAATTCTCCTGCCTTAGCCTCCCAATTAGCTGGGATTATATGTACCTGACACTATGCCCAGCTAATTATTTTGTATTTTTAGTAGAGTCGGGGTTTTACCCTGTTGGCCAGACTGGTCTCAAAATCCTGGCCTCAAGCAATCTGCCCACCTCGGCCTCCCAAAGTGCTGGGATTACGGGTATGAGCCACCACTTCCAGCCAAATTTAACAAGGTTATATGTGGACATTGTTCTTCAAGGCCTATTACAAAAACCCAGTAGACTCCTCTCCCGCAGCCTATTTCCTGCTCCCCAGGGTTAACCACTGAACTTTCGCAGTTAGCTGACTTTGCTAGTAGTTTACACACCTAGTGTTTAAATGACACATTTATATTTCTATGGTCAATTTTTCAGTAATTTTTAAATGCATTATCTATTGATACTTTATTACAGAAGAAGAGAATTTAGCTTATTCCTCCATCTACCCCTGCCACAAGTGTACCATTTTCATCTCCTCTTTGTCCCCAAATAATTATAATTTTAGTTAGATCAATATGTCATGGGGCTGGGTGTGGTGGCTCACTCCTGTAATCCCAGCACTTTGGGAGGCCGAGGGGAGCAGATCACATGAGGTCGGGAGTTCAAGGCCAGCCCGGCCAACAAGGTGAAACCCTGTCTCCACTAAAAACACAAAAATTAGCCGAGTGTGTTGGTGGGTGCCTGTAATCTCAGCTACTTGGGAGGCTGAGGCAGGAGAATCACTTGAACGCAGGGGCCGGAGGTTGCAGTAAGCTGAGATTGTGCCAATGCACTCCAGCCTGGGCGACAGAGCAAGACTCCTTCTCAAAAAAATAAAAAAGTATGTCATGTGCTCATCATTGTTATTTTTAAGCCTTCCCTCATGAGTTGGGCAGAATCCCCAGAGAAGACCACTTTATCTACCTGCCTGTGGAGTGTGCTTGCATTTTGGGAGTCCAGTTATGCTGGTGAGCAGTTGGGGGTAGTGGGGTGTCTCAGTATTTACTATGTGACGTCTTACTGCCTACCCCTGTCTCCACCGAAATTGGTGTGCCTCAGAGACCCTCTGAGGGTTTTGCCCTCTTCAGAGGATAAATTTTTGACTTCAGGCAGAGATGGAGAAGTCACAAGGCTGGCAAGGGTGGGGACTGGTATCTAGGGGCTGAGTTTGTTCATTTGTTCCTTCGTTTTTTCATTCGTTCTTTCCTCCCCCTACTTAATAATTTATTTTTAAAAAACTACTTTATGGAGGTATTATTGACATATAAAAGGCTGTACATATTTAATATATACATCTTGATGAATTTGGGGATAATTACTCACCTATAAAACCATAAGGTCATAAACGTATCCATCACCCCCAAAGTTTTCTCCTGCCTCCTTTATTATTATTATTGGATTTTTTTGTGTGTGGTAAGAACAATTACCATGTGATATATCTTCTTAACAGATTTTCAGTTTATAATACAGTATTATTAGCTATAGACTCTATGCTGTATAATAGTTTTTCAGAACTTATTTATTTTGCATAACTGAAACTTGTTTTCCTAACTATGACCTTCCCTTTTCCCCCTTCTCCCAGTCCCTGGCGACCATCATTCTGCTCTCTGCTTCTGTGACCTTGAGTACTTTTTTTTTAATTAAAAAAATATTCTTTTTTAAGAAACAAGATCTTGCTCTGCTGCCCAGGCTGGAGTGTAGTGACGTAATCATAGCTCACCGCAGCGTCGAAATCATGGGGTCAAGCAACTGTCGCGCCTCAGCCTCTTGAGTAGTTGAGCAGTCACCATGCTTGGAGAGTTTGACATTTTAGAAGAAGGAATGAAATAATAAAGATCAAAATGAAATCACAACTATGTGGGAGGCTGAGGCAGGAGAATTGCTTGAAGTTGGGAGGTGGAGGTTGCAGTGAGCTGAGATCATGCCACAGCCTGGGAGACAGAGCGAGACTCCATCTCAAAAAAAAAAAAAAAAAATTTGCCATCCTAGCAAATGTGAGGTAATCAAAATCAGTGTGGTTTTGATTTGCATTTCTCTGATGATTAGTGATGTTGAGTGCTTTTTCACTTACTTGTAGGCCATATTTTATGTCTTCTTTGAAAAAATGTCTTTTTAGGTCTTTTGCCCATTCACTTTTTTTTCTTTTGGGGGTGTTTTTTTGGTATTTAGTTGAATGAGTTTCTTGTATATTTTGGATATTAACCCCTTATCAGATGTACATTTTCCCCCTCTTCTATAGGTTGCCTTTTCTGTTTTTTTTTTTTGTGTGTGTGAGGTGGAGTGTCACTCTGTCACCTGGCTGGAGTTCAGTGGCATGACTTCTGCTCACTGTAGCCTCTGCCTCTGCGCTCAAGTGATTCTCATGCCTCAGCCTCCTGAGGAGCTGGGATTACAGGTGCCTACCACCATGCCTGGCTAATTTTTGCATTTTTAGTAGAGGCAGGTTTTGCCATGTTGGTCAGTCTGATCTCAAACTCTTGACCTCAGCTGATCCACATGCCTTGGCCTCACAAAGCGCTGGGATTACAGGCGTGAGCCACCATGCTCAGCCAGTTTTGTCAATTTAGTTTATTTTTTCAAAAAGTCTCAGTTTTATTGATCTTTTCTATTTTTTTTTAGTCTCTATTTCATTTTGATCTTTATTATTTCATTCCTTCTTCTAACTTTGGGTTTAGTTTGTTCCCTTTTTTCTAGTTTTGTTGTGGTATAAACTTAGGTTGTTTACTTGAGATCTTTCTTTTTTCTTAATGTAGGCATTTATCACTATAAAATTCTCTCTTAAGACTACTTTTCCTGAATCCCATGAAATTTTAATGTGTTGTATTCTATTTCCATGTATTTCAAGATTAAAAAAAGTTCTTTGATTTTATTTGGCCCATTGGCTGTTCAGGAGTGTGTTACTGAATTTCCACATATTTGTGAAATTTTCAGTTCTCCTCTTGTTATTGATTTCCAGTTGCACATCATTGTGGTCCAAAAAGGTATTTAGTATGACTTCAGTCTCTTAAATTTGTTGAGACTTGTTTTGTGGCCTACTATATGTTCTACCCTGAAGAATACTTCATGTGCACTTGAGAAGAATGTATATTCTCCTACAGTTGGATAGAAAGTTCTGTATATGTCTGTTAAATCCATTTGTTCTATAATATTGTTCAGACTGCTGTTTCCTGATTGATTTTCTGTCTGGATGATCTGTTCATTGTTGAAATCAGGGTATTCAAATCCCCTACTATTATTGTATGGTTATCTATTTCTCCTTTCAGTTTGGTTAATATTTGCTTTATATATTTAGGTGCTTTGATGTTGGGTGCCTACATTTTTACAACTGTTACATCTGCTTAATGAATTCACTCCCTTGTCACCACACAACTACCTTCTTGGTCTCTTGTGACCGTTTTTTACTGGAAGCCTATTCTGATAGAAGTATAATCACCCCTGCTCTCTTTTGGTTTACATTCGCATGAAATATTTTTTTCCATCCCTTCACTTCCAGTCTGCCCTTAAATCTAAAGTGACTTTCTTTCAGGCAGCAAATAATTGTATCTTATTTTTATATATATATTCTGTCATTCTGTGTCTTTTATTTATTTTTTATTTATTTTTATTTTTGAGATGGAGTCTTGCTCTGTCACCCAGGCTGGAGTGCAGTGGCGCCATCTTGGCTCACTGCAACCTCCGCCTCTGGGGTTCAAGCAATTCTCATGCTTCAGCCTCCTGAGTAGCTGTGATTACAGGTGCCTGCCACCTGCCCAGCTAACTTTTTTTTTGTATTTTTAGTAGAGACGGGGCTTCACCATGTTCGTTAGGCTGGTTTTGAACTCCTGACCTCAAGTGATTTGCCTGCCTTGGCTTCCCAAAGTGCCAGGATTACAGGTGTGAGCCACTGTGCCCAGCCTCTATGTCTTTTAATTGAAGAATTTAATACCTTTACATTTAAAGTAATTATCGACAGAGACTTGCTATGCCATTTTATTTGTTATTTTCTGTATATTTGGTAGTTCTTTCATTCTTTTCTCCTTTTCTTGGTGTGCTGAGCTGCTTTTTAAGCAGATGACCACCATTCCGTCTGTTTTGAGTACCAATTTTTCTGTCCCCCAAATTCCAGAAGTTTGGAGTTCTGAATACTTGAGACTTTCTGGAGCTTCTGTGGTGAGTTGCTTCTTAGATTTCCCTACTGGCAGATAAAGAGTCAGCTTTCTGAGGTCTGTTAAGCCGTTACCTCTAGGCCATCTACTTTCTAGCTTCTACCATTTTGTTGATTCCATTACCTGATCTTTGTCCTTGTGAGTTTATGTCTAAAAGAAATAAAACATTCTTTGTTATTAGTGAGATTTTGGGAGGCAGCAGAACTACATGTACATGTGGAGCATGCCATCTTTATTCTGAAGTCTGAAAGACCTTTTAGAAAGCTTTCAATGCAAAAGCATCCAAAAAAGGTTTTGTTGCTTTAAGCAGACTATGAAAAATGGTATTGTCCTAGTTTCACTTGCTATTCAAAGTATAGTTCCAGAGTTAGGAATGTCAGTATTACCTGGGTGCTTACTAGAAATACAGACTCGTGGGCCTCATACAGGAATATTGAATCAGAACTGGCATTTTGAAAGATCCCCAGGAGATTCCTATGTATGCTAAGGGTTGAGAATTGCTAATATGAACTTGTAATTAAAGGAAGCTAAGTCTAATGAATTTTAATCCAGGATTTAAAAATCTTGGTACATTTTCTTACTAAATTATTCTCAAAATTCTAGAGGTTGCTGTGAGGTATAAAAGAGAAAGGGGTGCATTTTCATGAGTTTTCATCAGGTATGAAACAAAAATTTCATTTTATTTAGCATGAGAAGAGATATCAGACTGGTTGTGCTCAGACTTTTCTTAGTTGCCCACTGTTCTTGAGTTTGGTGATGGTATTTTGAGATTGAACAGATTGAGTCTTTGGTCACACTTTGAGCTGCCAGAATGAAGGTGTAGCTTCTTCTAGAGGCAAGGGATAGATTAGTTATACGTCCAACATTTACCTAATAATTAGTAAGTGCTCAATAAGTGATTGTCGGGTGAATGAATAAAAAACAAGATACAACCCCTGTCTTCAAGATTGTCACAAACCAACAATAAAGATCAAGAAATCAAATGAATAATTAGCATACAGGGGTGACCAGTTCTAGAAATAGGAAGCACAAGGAAGGTGCATTTGGCTCAGCTTTGCTTGCACAAGGAGCCAAGGAGCTGAGTCTCTTGGTGAACAGAGCTTGGTGGATTTAGAGCCGTAGCTCTCACACTTTAGTGTGTAGCAGAATCACCTGGAGTGCTTGTTGAACCAGAGACAGCTGTGCCCTGTCCTCAGAATTTCTGATTCACTGGGGTGGGCCCAAGAATGTGCAATTCTAATGAGTTCCTAGAAGATGCTGATAATACTGGTCTTGGAACCACAGTTTGAGAACCACTTAACTTAGAGAATTACAAAGCGTTCTGATGGCTGCACTCTAGCAGCTTATAGGCAGGAGGCAGGTGATACTGAAGGCAGAAGCCTAAGGAGTAGGGATTTTATTGTGGAGATTGTGGGGAGCCATTGGCAGGAGAGTGATGGACTCTCATTTGCCTTTTGGAAAGATCACTTTGGGTGTGGTGTGGAGGAGAGATCAGAGGCAAGAATACGTGTGGACCAGAAAACCAAATAAGTAGTTTAATTACAGCCATCCAAAAAATAATAAAAACTTGGAGTACGGGTGAGACGATGAATATGCTTAGAATTTGTTGGCCGATTCGAAGTGGGAGGGGCAGAGAGGGAGGAGTTAATGAGAACCATGAGATTTCTGGCTGTGTGTTTTGGGATTGTGTGATTCAAGACACAGGAAGAGAAGTGGGTTTGAAGCAAGGTTATGGAGAAAAGCAAGGTAGGTAAGTTGAGTGTAGGACATATTGGATTTGAGATGCCAGCAAGATATCTGAGTGGACTCCATTGTAGGCAGTTTTACTTAAGGAATTGGAGGCCAGCTGCAAGGTCTGGTAAGTAATCTAGCCCCATCCCTCCTGCCACTTCCATTTGATCTCCTATGTTGTTTGTTTGGATCAGGCATTGGATTTGCAAGCAACAATGTGAATATAACCTTTAAGGGCCTTGACAACACAATGCTTTTCAAAATGTTTTCTCAAGAAAACAAATGTTCTACTTGTTCGATTCATGGGGTAGTTGGGAGGAAGAAAGAGTTGAAGTACTAGCCTTCTAACACCAGAAGAAGTTAATAAAGCCTCCCTCTGTCTGAGAGGCCAGTCGAATTGGAACCTGGTAAGCTTGAAAGGGGCAAAAATCACTTGACTGTTCTGCAGTGCCATATGACGAACAGCTGAGACTAATTAGCTGGATTGTGGGTTTTTACAGCGATGCCTGTTTTGAAAGTTGATGGAGCGAACCGCTTTTCAAAAGACTCTTTTGAAAAACTTTTGTAAGTAGGCCATTCTGACTTTAATATTTTTCTTTGTCTTAACGTTAGAGAAAAAGTAACCTTCCTGAAGAGGACATGTGATTGGAAGTTGTCAATTGTTGAAGCCTTGGTAACTCCAGTCTCTAACATTTTAGAAAATCACAACAAGCTTTTCTCTACCCTCTCAAGGTATGGTTTTGTATTTATCTTTTTTTTCCTTTTGGTAGTGGTTTTGAGCTCTGTCAAGTCAATTTTCGTGTGCTTAATTACGTGCAATTTAACATAAAATACCATTGCGTATATTATTTTTAAACTAAAGACTTCACGTTGTCTGCTAAATTTCTTGGGATTAGTTTGAAAAGTGCATTTTCGGTGACCAATGAGTGAGTATGCATACTGATTGCATTCTTCCTTTCTTTTCTGTACTCGAATAAAGTAACGTAGGTTTTTACTTTCAGGTAATATGTTGAATATGAGAGCTAATTAAGAAATTGAATTATTCTAAGATTATTGCTTATTCTCTGAGGGTTGTTTGACAAAAATTCAAGCTTACTGGTGTTTTGTTTTTGATGCTGTTAATAGCATTTTTTTTTTTTGAGACAGAGTCTCACTCTGTCACCCAGGCTGGAGTGCAGTGGCACAATCTCAGGTTACTGCAACCTCTGCCTCCCAGGATCAAGAGATTCTCCTTCAGCGTCCTGAGTAGCTGGGACCCTGCGCTACCATGCCCGGCTAATTTTTGTATTTTTAGTAGAGACAAGGTTTCACCGTGTTGGCCAGGGTGGTCTAGAACTCCTGACTTCAAGTGATTTACCTGCCTTGGCCTCCCAAAGTGCTGGGATTACAGGCATGAGCCACTGCACCTGGCCTAATAGTGTTAATAGTTTGAGTGGAGGACTGTAAGTGTGTATTTTAGCATAAGGTTTATTTCTTCTAGAAATTAAATCTCCTTTAAAATTAGTGTTAATTCGGTTAGGTTTGATAAGGGTATGGTTGTTATGCAAGGAAATGTCCATATATTTTAGAGATGCAAAGTGAAGTATGCCGGAGTGAAAGATCTGGGTGGTTAGTGTGATGAGAGGTTTCATTATAGAATTCTCTCTACTTTTAGATATTGTATTAGTTTACTAGAGATACCATAACAAAGTACCATAAACTGGGTGGCTTTAAAACGATGTGATTTCAAAATCAGAAATTTATTGCCTCACAGTTCTGGAGCCTGAAATTCCAAGGTCAAGATGTTAGTGAGGTTGGTTCCTTTTGAGGGCTGTGAGGGAGAATCCCTTCCAGGCCTTTCTGCTTAGCTGTGGATGTCTGTCTTTTCCCTATGTCTTTTCATGCCATCCTCCCTGTGTTCATATCTGTAGTCACATTTCCTCTGCTTGTAAAGAGACCATTAAGATGGATTAGGACCTACCCTAATGACCTCTTTTTAACTTGATTGCCTTTATGAAGGTCCTAGCTCCAAAACACATTGTATTCTGAGGCACTGGGAGTTAGGGCTTCAAAATATGAATTTTAGGGGAACACAATTCAATCCATAACTGGCATGTTTGAAAAGTTTCATAATATGACATTTTAAAGATTTGCCTCAAAATGCATGCAGTAAACATTTGTTAAGCCCAGTGCCTGGACTGTGCTGGATATTGAGTGTATGAAGATGCATAAGACATGGTTCCTGCCCACTAACCCATGGTTTAATCAAATATAGGGATCTAACTTTGTGAATATGTATGTGTTTACTTATTGCTTCTATTGAGTTGTGTGTCCCTGGAGGCACAATCTGGGTCCTGACACCTGGACAGCTTAATGTCCTACAAGAGACACCTGGAGGCCAGGCACGGTGGCTCAAGCCTGTAATCCTAGCACTTTGGGAGATCGAGGGTGTGGATCACCTGGGTCAAGAGTTCAAGACCAGGCTGGCCAACACAGTGAATCCCCGACTCTACTGAAAACAGAAAACTGAGCTGGGCATGGTGGCGTGCACCTGTAATCCCAGTGACTTGGGAGGCTGAGGCTGGAGAATTGCTTGAACCCGGGATGCAGAGGTTGCAGTGAGCTGAGATTGTGCCACTGCATTCCAGCCTGGGCGACACAGTAACACCTTGTCTTAAAAAAAAAAAAAGACACGTGGAAGGGCTCCCTTGCCCTGAGCTCCCATAAGCGTAGGTTAAGAGAATGGAAGGACTTAATGTTCACCTAGTCCATTCTCCTCATTTCACAGATGAAGAAATTGAGGCTCAGAAGTGCCAAAGTCATTCACTTATTTGTATTAGTGCCAAGGCATCTTTCAGGGTGGCTTCCATTCCAGCGTGCTGACCAAACAGTACGTTATTTTCTTTGCCACAAACTCATGCTTTTCACCTGGGAAGGAACCCCCAAGCCCCATTTTCAGAAGTCACTGTGGGAAAGAGCTTTGACAAAAAACTGACATTCTCTCTCAAGATTCTTGGATCATAAATACACAAAAAAAAGATGTTTTGGGGATGAGTGTTTATTCATGAGGACTTTTATCCATAGAATGAAGTTGGATTTAATACATTCCAAAGGAGTTTACCCCCATCTTGGCTACCGTCTCTGTCTCGTACCACTTTCTCTTTGTCCCTTCTAGAAATAGAGTTAGGTCGTAGAGATATGACCCTGCAGCCATAAGAATACAAACAACCATTTTCTCTTCTTTCTTGGTGCTTCTGCTGCCCACAAGACAGGAACCGTGGCAGAAAGGAAACACTCTGATGAAACCTTGCTGGCTGGCAGGTTGTCGCCATGGCTACTAGGCTGCCTCACTCTGCGGCCGTTTCCGCTTCCTCCCTCTCTGGACCCGTTGTACCTATGTGCTGAAACTGGAAACTGTCTTCTCCCTGCCTCCATTTCTGTTTTTACTCCTTAGAACTAAGGCTTCTTGGAATATCTGTTCATCTTTTGCTATTATCCCTTTCTTCCTCCCTTTGAACCTGTTTGATTTAGAGTCAGAGCTCAGGCTATGGCATACGTGATAGCTGATGAGTCATATGAAGCCCATTAAAAACAAAAGCTGATTATGACAGGAGGGGAGCCATTATTTATTTGCACTGTCTATGCAACAGCACGTTTTCTTGTGCACTTCTGGTGTTACTGCAGCGTGGCTGGGGCCCTGACCTCTTAGCAGAGGACCTATGGTGTAGGCTGGGGGCAGGTAGGGGAAGTGGGTGATGAACGACATGGGGCACTGCTTGAGAGATGAGCTAGCTTTGCTGCTGCTTCTCTGGAGGCAGAAGCTGCTTTGCTCAAACATGGGTATAAATCATCCTTTCAACAGCTGAGAGCATCCTTTTTTTGTTGTTTTTTTTTTTGTTTTTCCTGTTTTATAATCTATCTGGCTTCCTTTCTTGATGACATCATCTAAGCTGGAATCCTTTAGCTATCCTTTAGCTAGATGGTAAATCCAGCAAATAGCTAGATGTTAAATCTTTTCATCCAGCAAATAGTGAATGGATCCACCATTTTCACAAGGAGAAGGTCCAGACTACTTCAAGTGTGTACCTCTGTGCTGTGGCAACTGAGCCAGCTAGTGGACCATTACTGCTTAAGAAAACTCCTTCCTAGTGTTTTTCTTGGATCTCTTGCTGCTTCTTACATTTTTGTTCTCTCTTCACTCTAAATGTCCATCTCTTTTTTTCCCATGGCCTCAGGTAATACAATCATGTCGATGACACTAGAATTCATAGCTATCTTCTTCTTGGGAGCCCGAGGTCTGTTTTCCAAATGCCAATTAAACACAACTTACTTGATGTCCCTCAGACATGAGAGACATTTAACTGGTTGTGTACTGTACAGTGTAATGTGGTTGTTGAGAGTGTGTCTGAGTTCAGATCTTGGTTCTCCCACTTCTGGCTATGTGACCTTGGGCAAATTTATTAACCTTTCTGTGCATTGTTTTTTTTCAACTGTTTATTAGGGACCTTATATGGTTGTTGTGAAGAGTAAATGAGTTGGTACTTTAAAGGATTTAGAAAAATGCTCAGTATTAGTTATAATTATTATCATCTTCTCAAACCATCTTTTTCTTTTTCAGTTAATGATACACCATTTATGTACGAAACCAAAAGTTTTGGTTATCTTTAATTTCTATATTAGTCTGTTAAGAAGTTTTGTTGATTTCTACCTCCTAAGTATATCGAATTAATCCCTTCTTCTTCATCCCTACTGTCACTGACACAATTCAAACGCTCAAAATCTCTCTCCATATGTCCTAGCCAGTTCAAACTGTTATAACAAAGTACCATAGACTGGGTAGCTTACAAACAACAGAAACTTACTTCTCACTGTTCTAGAGGCTGAAAGTCTGAGATCAGGGTGGTAGCATGCGAGGATTTTGGTGAGAGCTCTCTTCCAGGTTATAGACTCTGGACTTTGCACTGTATTCTCAAAAGGCAGAAAGACAGCTCGCTGGCCTCTTCTTAGAGGTGCACTAATCCCCTTCCTGAAGGATCTATCCTCCAAACCTAGCTACTTCCCACGGACCTACCTCCTTAGACCATCACATTGGGGATTAGATTTCAACATACAACTTTTGGGGAGACACAAACATTCAGTTGGTAACATTGGAGCCTCCTGTTGCTCTATGTCAGTTCTCCATGTGGCTGCCAGAGGGATCTTTCTAAGGCACACATCTCATGCTCCTCTTCTGCATAAAAAGCCTGTGGTGGCCTTCCCCTGCCCAGAGGGTGACACACAAACTTTTTAGTGCCATGTCACAGTCCTTTTAGGGCTAGGTCTCAAACACTTTCCCATGTTTTCAGCCTCTGTTCTCACACATTCTCCCTGACCTCCATGCACCCCTTCAGCCATGTCCACTGCTGAGGTCCTTTAATGCATTGTAAGTAACCTTAGCCTTTTATACCTTTGCAAGTGCAAACCCTCAAATCCTTACCCACCTGCACCAGTCAGCCCAAGACATGTTCCTTTCTGATAGATTTAAACCTGGTCTATTACTATTATTATTTATTATTACTATTATTATTTTTGAGATGGAGTCTTGTTCTCTCGCCAGGCTGGAGTACACTGGTGCAATCTTGGCTCACTGCAACCTCCGCCTCCCGGGTTCAAGTGATTCTCCTGCCTCAGCCTCCTGAGTAGCTGGGACTACAGATGCGTGCCACCATGCCCAGCTAATTTTTGAATTTTTAATAGAGACAAGATTTCAGCATGTTGGCCAGGATGGTTTCAGTCTCTTAACCTTGAGATTCATCCTCCTTGGCCTCCCAAAATACTGAGATTACAGGTGTGAGCCGTTGTGCCCAGCCATTTTTTTAAAAAAAAATTTGAACATTGGGCATTCATTACCAAATTCCATCAAAAATCAGTTACGTGTTTTGGATTGGCATCAAGAATTATTTGCTTGTAGTTTCTGTTATCTTTAAAGGATAATGCTTATTTGGCTGACATGTGAGGTAAAGTCCTTCCCCACATTATCCTGTGCACTGTGTGACTTTAGTCCTTTCACAGTTGTCACTTGTCCCTCTGTGTGCCTGGTCAGTCACACTCTGACTTGAGTCCTTGGCTCAGATGCCCCTATGTGAAGTTTTTCTGATCGCCTCTTTAGGCATCGTGGGCTCCTTCTCCCTCTGGTGCTGTCTCCCCAGCCCTCCCATCTCACTGTCGGCTTGTGCATACCTCCGTTATAGTTCTCCTTTCACTGCATTTTCTTTGGGCATTTCCACAAACAGCTCACCTATTAGACTGTTGCTCTTTTAGAGCCACATTCTTGGTCCTTAATGTAGTGGCATATCCACAATGCTTAAGTGATATGCTCATAAACTGCTCCCCAAATTTCAGTCATTCAAACCAGGCTCTCTCCCTCCTCAGTGGCATGAAGCTTCACTAGTGTATCTTTGGATCATTGGTGGAGGCCAATTTACTTATCAAAACTCATTTAAAATTATTAACAGCCTTGGATAGATATGTGTATGCTGTTGTGCATTTAATTTCGGTTATATTTGAAGGACATTTAACATATATTTTTTGGGAAAGACTTTCATATGTGTTGTGAACACTACAACCCTTTCCCACATCCTCCTATCCTTTGTAATTTTGGTAATTTCACATTTGTCATTTGAGCCAAATTTATTTTTCTCTAAAACAGCTGAAAATTTCTGTTAAAAAACAGCTGCCCATCTCTTCTATCTTATAGAGGTTGGAAAATGTTTAAAATCTAAAAGTGATTAAATGTTTGTAGAAATCACCAAATAAAGATTTTTGTCTGGGTGCAGTGGCTCAAGCCTGTAATCCCAGCAGTTGGGGAGGCCGAGGCAGGCCGATCACCTGAGGTCAGGAGTTTCAGACCGGCATGGCCTACATGGCGAAACATGTCTCTACTAAAAATAGAAAAATTAGCTGGGTGTGGTGGTGCATACCTGTACTCCCAGCTACTTGGGAAGCTGAGGCAGGAGAATCACTTGAATCCAGGAGACAGAGGTTGCAATTAGCTGGGATTGTACCACTGCACTCCAGCCTAGACGACAGAGCGAGACGTCTTCTCAAAAAAAAAAAAAAAAACAAAAAAAAACAAAAAAAAACCCGAAAAACCAAATGCTAGCTATAGTTGAGGGACTCTTTAGAGTCAGGTGTGGACTAAATGTTGTATTCTCTTATGATGTTTAATTTTGTTTTTTGTAAGACTAAAGACTCCAGAATTCTGTTACAGAGTTGTTTTCTCATTCATTTCTTTTAATAAGTGCTCCTTTTCATGTCTAAGTGATGGTTACTGTAACATCTTTCCTCAAATATATGCATTTCTTAGAGCTAAATGAAATACAGAGTTTAGGACAATTCATTTTAGACTAATGAAAAAAGCTGGCAAGGTTTTTTTAAGTGGGTCCTAAATTATTGGCCAGAATTCAGAAATTTGGCTTCAACTTCTTTGATTTTAAAATTTAGAAGAGACATGGACTGACCTCTTTAACATACAGTGTTGAATTACACAATGCATAAACACCATTCCTTGTCTCTCTAAGATACTTGCCATTTTTATAATCTAGTACCCTACTTTCTAGGTGTTGAATGGGGGAACCCAAGTCCTAGTAGTTAAAATTAAATATAGTACTGTATTCAAAAGAAAATTCAGGTGATAGCTAATATATTTTTGATGTTTCGCTAGAGGGTGAAACACCATTTCTGTTTAAAACTTTCTACAGTAATTCTTCCTCTAATGTCTGCATCTCAAGTAACTTTTTTCTTTTAGCCCAAGATGGAACAACTTATAGAAATGTAATGTGGTACATTTGAAGATTGGTTTTGGGTAAGGTCACCTCAAAGACCTGGCACCTATTAGGTATTTCATTTTGTAGCCATTCAAATATGTATATATTTATTTTTTTGAGATGGAGTCTCACTTTGTTGCTCGGGCTGGAGTGTAGTGGTGCGATCTCGGCTCACTGCAACCTCTGCCTCCCAGGTTCAAGCAATTCTCTTGTCTCAGCCTCCTCAGTAGCTGGGACTACAGGCGCACACCACCATACCTGGCTAATTTTTTGTATTTTTAGTAGAGATGGGGTTTCATCATATTGGTCAGGCTGGTCTTGAACTCCTGACCTCAGGTGATCCACCCACCTTGGCTTCCCAAAGCGCTGGGATTATAGGCATGGACTACCACACCCAGCCTCAAATATTTATTAATTACCCTGAGAACTACCTTCCTTCCCTCTCTTCTACCCTCTGGTAAATGCAAAAGGAAGAAACGGAATGACTTTGAAAAAGAAATTCTAGGTAGAAAGTACGAGAAAAGAGCAGAAACCAGGAAAGTGAGAGAAGAAACTAGAAAAAAAAATATCATAGGCAGAATAAATGTAAAAGCTGGTAAATTAACAGATTAAGGGAAAATGTAGCCATCTCCTTGACACATGCAGAAACAAAATGTGATAAAGTTGGCACCCATTCATAATGCTTATACTTAGCAAACTAGGATAGATGAACTTCCTTAACCTGATAAAGATACTTACCAAAAATCTACAGCAAATGTTATTTATTCTTAACAGTGAAACATTAGAATCAAGACAAGAAAAGACTGGGCTGGGTGCAGTGGCTCACACCTGTAATCCCAGCCCTTTGGTAGGCTGAGGCAGGTGTGTCACTTTACTTTAGGAGTTCCAGACCAGCCTGGGCAAGGGAGGCTGGGGCGGGACAATCCCCTGAGCCTGGGAGGTCGAGGCTGCAGTGAGCTGATTGTGCTGTTGCACTCCAGCCTGGACAACAGAGGGAGATCTTGTCTCTTAAAAACAAAAACAAAAACCAAAAAAACGTTTTTTGTATTTTTAGTAGAGATGGAGTTTCACAGTGTTGGCCAGGCTGGTCTCAAATTCCTGACCTCATAATCTGCCCACCTCGGCCTCCCAAAGTGCTAGGATTATAGACGTGAGTCATCGTACCCAAAGATTATTTTTTCAGGGTGTATTTTTTAGAGTAGTATTAGGTTCACAATAATACTGAGTAGAAAGTAGAGTTTCCATATATTCACTCCCTCCCCAACCTCCCCACATACATGCATAGCCGTCCCCATTATCAACATCCCATACCAGAGTGATACGTGTGTTAACACATGATGAACCTACATTGACACATTATCATCCGAAGTCCAGAGTTTAGATTTGAGTTCACTGTTGGTGTCATAGTATTTTCTATGGGTATGTAAACAAATGTATAATGACATCTATCTATGTTATAGTGTCACACAAAATAGTTTCACTGCCCCAGAAATTCTGTTTCCCATCTATTCATCTCTTTCACTTTCTTCACTCCAACCCTTAATAACCATGGATCTTTGTACTATCTCCACAGTTTTGCATTTTCTAGAATGCCACGTAGTTGGAATCATATAGTTTGGTTTTTTTCATGTAGTAATATGCATTTAATATTCTTCCATGTTTTTTCATGGTTCGATAGCTCATTTCTTTTTAGCGCTGAATAATTTGACTTGTCTGAATGTGCCACAGTTTATCTATTCACCTATTGAAGAACATCTTGTTGCTTCTGAGTTCTGGCAATTAGGAATAAGGCTGTTATCATACACATATCTGTGTGCAGGTTTTTGTGTGGACGTGAATTCTCCATTTGGGTAAGCCAAAGAGTATGATTGGATTATACGGTAAGAGTAAGTTTAGCTTTGTAAACAACTGCTTATAACTGTCTATATCAAAGGGTTGTACCATTTTGCATTCCTACCAGCAGTGAAGGAGAGTTCCTGTTCTTCCACATCGTCACCAGTATTTGATGATGTCAGTGTTTTGGATCTTGGTCATTCTGATAGGTATATAGAAATATCTCATTCTTACTTTAATTTGCATTTCTCTAATAACATATGATGTTGAACATCTTCTCATATGCTTATTTGGCATTTGTATATCTTCTTTTGTGATATTTGAGAATATTTTTGAAGGCACTAAAAATACATAAATAGATGGTGAAATATACATGTACCTGGGTAGGTAAATTAAACATCATGAACATGTCAATCTTCTCAATTTGATCTATATATTTAAGCAATCCCAATAAAAATCCCCGTATGGTTTTTGAGGAACTCAGATGGAAGAGTGAAGGGTCAAGTATGTCCATGGTAAGGTGGCTGCCAGTCCTACCAGATATGAAGTTACATGTTAGTGTCATAGTAAGTAAAGCATTGATGGCATTGGCCCAGGGATGGTCAGAGTGACCAGTGGAACCAAATGGAAAGCCCTGAAACAGGTCCATTCATTTATTGCATATCACTGGGGAAAGGATAATTTTACTCAATAAATGGTAAATAAATGCATACCAGCCTGGGCAATCGAACAAGACTCTGTCTTAAAGAAAAAGAACCCAGTAGAAAAATAGAAAGAATACAAATGTGCCATTTTAATAAGAGGAAACTAAATGGCCAAGAACTTAATAAAAGATGCTCACACTCATTAGCACTCAGAGAAATGTGAATTTAGATCACAATGTCTTACCATTTTGAGAAGTCTGACAACAAACACCTCATGTTGGTGAAGATATGAAGTTGGGAGTATAAAACAACTATATTGGACAGCAATTTCACATTATCTTGTATACTGAGCATGTGTGCATATGTATAGCCCAGGAATTTCATGCCGTGACACTTACCCTGGAGATGATCTCCCCCTGGTGTGCAATGAATTGGTTCAGATGTGTTGAGATGTTGAACCGCTCGTCCCTCAGGGTGCCTGGGCAGGGCCTGGCCTTTCTGGGGGCCCTCAGACCTGTTGCCTTTGATCAAGAGCATGTGCCCTGGTAGAACATACAAATATCATGAACAAGGTTAGAAACTCTTGCTGGTGTGCATTAGGAGACATGCATATACGTATAGCAGTGTGAAGTGAGAACAAAAACATTGTAGACTTGATATACTTAGTGAATTCTCCTTCTCAGAAAACCCAGATGTATTACGTAATTAGAGAAGGGTTCTAACCTATTATTTCTTAGTGTCAGTGAAACATTAACAGTGAAACATTAGAATCAGTGAAACATTAGAAACCTTAGAGGGGCAGAGAAGGAGCAGAGGAAAATGATACTATTATTCCTCTCAACTGTGTGTTTTCTTTTCTTTTTCTTTTGAGACTGAGTCTCACTGTATTGCCCAGGCTGGAGTGCAGTAGCACGATCTTAGCTCACTACAACCTCCGCTTCCCAGGTTCAAGTGATTCTCGTGCCTCAGTCTCCTGAGTAGCTGGGATTACAGGTGCCTGCCTGCATGCCTGGCTAATTTTTGTAATTTTAGTAGACAGGGTTTCACCACGTTGGCCAGGCTGGTCTTGACCTCCTGACCTCAAGTGATCTACTGTTCTTGGCCCCCCAAAATGCTGAGATTACAGGCATGAGCCACCACACCTGGCCAGTGTGTGTTTTCAATGACATACATGCAGATGGGTGGTAGATGCTGATGGGCAAGGCCTAAGTTTTGAATCTGAGGTGGTGACTATTGCAGGCTCCTAAGAGGAGTGAATGCCGTGCGGGTGCAGGACATCTAGCTGTCTTCCCTGACATTTCGTTTTTACTCACTGCCAGATAAAGCACTTTACAACAGGGAGACAGTATCTGGAAACCCAGTTTAATCAGAACAGCAGGGACTGCCTATCATGTCCTATGTAATTTAGTTTGGCAGAGAGCATCCTGCTGTTATCCTTGGTTTTGTTCATGCTGAATTAACAGTGTGTTCCCTCTTCTGTGGCTTGTACAGTCATGGCCTTGTTTTTGGAACTTTCACTGTTGGTACTCTGCCTCTGTCTCAAGGACAGAGGTAAATGTGGGCCACAGGAAATGGAGATGATTTTCAAACATTTCTCAGTGATGCGGCTTTGAGGATCTCTCACACTGAACCTGCCCTAATCCAATCTCATCATCTTTCTCTTCCGAAGATCTGATACCACTCACAAACAGCTTATGCCCACTCCAACTCTTTCCTTTCCCCACTTCAAATGTCCTGCTTCTGTCTGCAACATTATTTTGGTATCCTGGCCACGTAGACTGTATTCTTTGGTGTTGTCTTTGCTGTGCCCTTTTCCACCCAATGTGGAACTCTGTTCCTTAAAATTAGTGTCTCTTGGATCCCCTTCTTCCCATTACTATGCAGCTGCCTTCATCTAGGCTCTCATCTGCAAGGATTGAGAGGGACAAGGGACAGCTATCACCATGACCCCACTTAAATTTTCTCATGGCTAAGTTTTGAACTTTGAACGTGGAATCATGTAGCATAGAATGTCTCTATTGGAAAGAGACCATTGAAGTCAAACCTCTTATTTCATATTTGAGAAAACAAGGCCTGCAGAGGGCTGGTGGCCTATGCTGGGTCTACGCAGATGGTGGCAGAGGAACCCCATATACCAATGGATTAGTCGTCGTGCTCTCCTCAACTTGCCACATTACATCATGAGCATTCCTTTGAGTTTACAGCCAGTTTTGTACTTAGAGGATTATATCTTACTCACATTTGTATCCTTTGAAATGATTAGCAAGCCTCCTCATTACTTGTTAAATTGAAGTCAAAACATGCTGTTGCATGAAACATGCTGTGTATCCTAGTCCTCATTATCTAGGTAAATCCTGCCTGGCTTTGAAGAAGATGCTTAGGTCAGGTCCTGGCTCTTGCTTTGAGTCATGGTCAGATTGCTCCCTCTTTCTTTTTTTGAGACAGGGTCTCACTCTCACCAGGCTGGAGTGCAGTGACACAATCATGGCTCACTGCAGCCTTGAACTCTTGGGCTCGAGTGATCCTGCTACCTCAGCCTTCTGAGTAGCTGGGACTACGGGCACAGGCCACCTCACCTTGCTAATTAAAAAAATTTTGGTGGGGGGGACAGAGTCTTGCTCTGTCACCCAGGCTGGAGTGCAGTGGCATGATCTAACAGCGTCTCATTATGTTGCTCAGGTTGGTTTGGATCTCTTGGGCTCAAGTGATCCTCCTACCTCAGTCTCTTGAATAGGTGGGATTACAGGTATGAGCCTACATGCTGGACAGATTGCTCCCCTTTTTGACCTCCCAGGCTCTACTTGACTTGTAAAACAACCATCTTACATGTACCAAGTAGTTTACAGTTTACAAAATGCATTTCATGTAATGTACTCTTTAATCCTTCCAATAATCTTGTTAGATAAATATTCCCATATTGAGGAAACAGTTGGCGGAAGCTGTCTGGCTCACCACAGTTGACATAGCTAGGAAGGAAGTAGCAGAGTTCAGGTCTTTTGACTTCAAGCCCCTTTCACTTTTGACACCTTGTGCTGGCCGATCCACATGGTGTACCAGATGTTTTTCTCCCTGATAATACTGTCTTATCCGTTCTTTTTTGTAAATGAGTACATCATTCTACCTCACCCTGATTACCAACTTCTTGAAGAGAGTATCTGGATCCTGTGTTTCTTGGCCATTCATAGTTGCTAGTGAGGGAACGTGTTCTCTTTCCGGGTCCATGAGGGGGCGCAGTTTTAAGGGCAAGAATTTCCCAGTGCCATGCGCCCCTCCCATCTCTCTCTATCCAGGAGATTTAACGGTCTATGTTTGAATTTCGCGGGTGCAGGAAGAAACTAAAAGTCAATCACCCCAGCGGAAGTTTAAAGGAACTCCTTTCATTGGCCAGAGGAACTTGGGAAGGTGGGAATTTCTCCCAGGATAAATTCCCCTGCTCCTTCACCCCCGGAGGATTTCCGGCTTTCTGAAGTCCCCTCTCACACGGTGGGAGTTCCCTTTCCCCTTTGGGATTTTCCCCTCTGGAATCCCCTTCCACACACTTTGTGGAAGTCTTTCTCTTCTTCTCCTTTCCTTCTCTTTTCTCTGCCTAAATAAAATCACCTTTCTACAACACTTCTTGGGTTTGATATTTACTTTTACAAGCATACGGTGAACCTGCAGTGGTCCCATAGCTTATTATTTAAAAAATTGAAGGCCAAGAACCACAGCATTCTCTCGGGGAAGCTGTGCCTCATCAGCACCCCCCAGAAAACCCAGTTACACTAGTACAGTATTGGATAGGTAGTAATTGCTTACCAAATACTGTTGAATTGGTTGCAAATATGGTTTAATTATCAAAAAAACACAGCTATCAGTAGAGTCCTAAAACAGTTTTTGAGTCACTTCTAAATAAAATTGGCAGGGAACAGAGGGAACCAGTGAAAGGAAAAGGTTATTAGAGGAAGCAGATGGTAGAAAAAATGAGCATTTGAGTGACAGCTGGCCAGTTGTCTGTCCAGTGGTAAGGGATAGTGGACCAGCAATACACAAAATGAGACTCTTCAGGAAATATGCAACTGTACCTGAGAGATGAGACACACCCATGAGGTAGGAATGGGGTAGTTAAAAGTGGCATATGATCTGTACAGGTTAGCCAAAGTATTCGTTCAAATTAAGAAACACTGATTAAAGGAATACCCCGAGGAGGCTGGATGTATGAGAACAGGCTCCCAGGGTGAGAGTGAAATGGATAGATATGTAGTTTGGTTTCAGTTTATGATTGTTCTGTTAATTACTGGAGCCATGAGAAAAGGGATATACGTAGGTGAGGGTGTTGCCATTGAAACAACTTCTCTTCCCTTTCTTCTGCTATGTGTCATCAATAGGATCTCAGCCCTGAGCCATGGCAGTCAGAAGTGAAGGAAAGAAAAATAATTACTCATGTCATCTGTGCATGGAGGTGTGTAGTGATGAGCAACTTGCCGGATTTTCTGGCACTCCTTCCTTTAGCATATTCTTGAGCATTTTCCTCATCAATCAAAGAGATGCTTTAAAAGTTCTAATACTTGGACAACTAAATTGTTCCAACTCTGCCTTTTCCCAAAAGGGTCCCCAAAATCCATAGACATAAGTCCCAGATTTTGGTTTGGAAAGTCATGCTGCATTTTATCTTTATGTTTGGGCTATTCCTGAGTTCATAAATATTTTATGCCTGAATGAAATGTAAAACTTCTTCCACTATAACACATGTGAAAAATGTCCAATTTCTTAATAGTAGAAGCCAACACATTGGTTTTGTGAGTTTCTGTCTCCTAAAGAGAACATACGATGGAGGCCTTTTAGATTAGAAGTGACAGAATATTAACGTCTGTACCTTTCTGTGTCAGAATTTTTCACAGTTTAGAACTATAGTATAAGAGCTAAAGGAATGTATATCTAAAATGCTTGCAAGCATCAGAAATTAATGGAAATTATTTCAAACTGATTAAAAATTATTTCTATACAGAATAATTTTCTCTATCATGTGCTATGCTGTAAATTCTAAAAGAAAAATAAACTTTTATTTCTTGGACATTCATATATAGTTTTAGAGTGATGCATCTAGGAAAATAGATTAGTACCATTGAGGCTTATTGTTAGATGTGTTGGTTTATTTTCAGTGCTTGATGGCTATACAGCAATTATATTTTTATGTGATAAGCAAATATATATAGGAAAGTAATAAAAGGAATATCATTATAATATTGCCTTCTTTAAAAAATAGAAAGGTATTTCTCAAGGTCAAAACTCTACTTATAAACCTTTGCAGCCAAATTCGTTGGTATGTAAAAGCTCACTTTATCTTTTAAAACGTGGACATGCTAAAACATGATTGTAGAGTTCGACAGTGATTTTCATGTGTTTCTTCTGGATCGTTTTTTTCTCCTTCCTAGTTCTCTCTCTCTCATGCAGAATCTCATTTCACTCTCATTTAAAAAATTAAGTGTAATATTACTTGTTTTTGCAATTTCCTCTGAATACTGAAACATAGTTTCTAAAGATTTAGTTAGTGCTTATCCATGTTATAAACATGTGGATACTTACATCTTCATGGTTTATGCTCCTCTTGTCTACAATTTCCTTTATCCTCTTGACTTGTTCTCTTGCTGATTCATAGTCTCTTTGCTAACACAAAGTCTTTACTTCTGTGTTAGTAAATCTGTATTGAGGTTTATTCCCCCGTTCTTTTATTTTTTTTTAAACAAGGCTCTTGTTCTTTCTGAGTGGCCTGCTTATTTTAGGCCTTACATCCTTAACCTCTAGGCTTCAAATATCTTTCTCAGAGGTATGTTAAGAAAACAGGAGCTTTTGGCTGGGTGCAGTGGCTCATGCCTGTAATCCCAGCACTTTGGGGGGCCGAGGCGGGTGGGTCATGAGGTCAAGAGATCGAGACCATCCTGGCCAACATGGTGAAACCCCGTCTCTACTAAAAGTAAAAAATTAGCCAGGTGTGTTGGCATACACCTGTAGTCTCAGCTGCTTGGGAGGCTGAGGCAGGAGAATTGCTTGAACCCAGGAGGCGGAGATTGCAGTGAGCCAAGATTGTACCACTGCACTCTAGCCTGGGTGACAGAATGAGACTCTGTCTCAAAAAAAAAAGAAAAGAAAAAGAAAATAGGAGCTTTATTTTCATAGATGGCCTTATCCCAGGCTTAGCTGAGGACAGAGACAAGGTATGGCCTTGGGGGACTAAGTTCTAACCTGGATGCTTGGCTTTCCATCTTCATAGGGCAAGAAGAGGTAACTTAGTGAAGGAACCTAGTTGGAGCCTTTCTTTCTCTCTCTCTCTTTTTTTTTTTTCTGAGACAGAGTCTTGCTCTGTCACCTAGACTGGAGTACAGTAGCATGATCTTGGCTCACTACAACCTCCGCTTCCCTGGTTCAAGCGATTCTTCTGCCTTAGCCTCCTGAATAGCTGGGATTACAGGTGCCTACCTCCATGCCTGGCTAATTTTTGTATTTTCAGTAGCGATGGGGTTTCACTATGTTGGCCAGGCTGATCTCGAATTCCTGACCTCAGGTAGTCTGTCTTGTCCTTCCAAAGTGTTGGGATTACAGGTATGAGCCACCACACCCAGCCAGTTAGGGAGCCTTTCAAACTGGATGGGCAGAATAGGGGAAAGCAAGTTGATCGAATAAATTGCTGTAACTTAGAAGGTTAGAAGAATTTCTCTGGCTTTTGATAAAGCAACAACTGCTATAGGTCTTTTTTTTGTATATATATATATTTTTATGTATTTTTTATGTATTTTTTGTGTATTTTTTATGTATTTTTTGAGATAGCATCTCGCTCTGTCACCCAGGCTGTAGTACAGTGGCGTGTTCTGTGTCAGTGCAACCTCTGCCTCCTGGGTTCAAGCCATTCTCGTGCCTCAGCCTCCAGAGTAGCTGGGATTATAGGCACTTGTCACCCCGCCTGGCTAATTTTTGTTATTTATTTGTGTATTTATTTATTTTAGTAGAGATGGGGGTTTCACCATGTTAGCCAGGCTGGTCTCAAACTCCTGGCCTCAAGTAATCCTCCTGCCTTGGCCTCCCAAAGTGCTGGGATTACAGGTGTGAGCCACTGTGCCGGGCCACTTGGATGAATTTTATAGTGGCCAATTCTGGGATTTTAGTGCAGCCATCACCTGAATAGTGTACATTGTACTCAATATGTAGTTTTTACATCCCTCACCACCCTCCCCCAGATCTTTTCTAGCTACTGTTACTGTGGGCGCTAATGAACTGGGTTGTCTGCCCTGGTGTCCTCTTGAATTCTTGGAATGCTCTCCCCTTGAGACTCCCAGGGGGAGTCTCCCTGCTTTGTAGACCTGCTCCTGAGTCTCTTGTTGTTAGACCTTGATGTGACTTTGAATACTTGTCTGGAGCCTTCCTTTGTACTTAATCCCTGTGGGTTGGAGTTGATTTTGTGCCCTAACATGAAGCCAGGTAGGGAATGCCAGGGGTTTCTCTGTCCCCTCTTCCCCATTCCCCTTTCTCCTTCCTTGGAACTTTCTCATGGTTTTAAGCAAGAGTACTTTCATATAAAACATTCCTCATGACACAGCCATTAGCTGAGCATAATATTAGAAATTTCTTCTGAATTCATAGAAAATCAAGTTAGTAGAGAAAATCTGAAGTTTTACTTTGATCAGTATTAAAAAAATTTTTGTACCTCTTTATGCTCTTTTGTGCTATAATTTAGTATGAAGTGGCTTCTGATACAGCACAAAATAATATATTCTCAGTTATCTTAAGGTTACCAATATTTCATTGTGTTCTTCAAACCATATTTTGACTTTTGAGGGTTCCATCCATACCTAGATTTTTGAGCTCATCAGGATTAATCTGGTCATATTTTCTGATGGCCTCAAGGTGTCCATGTAGATACAAGAAAGGATCATCAATGTAGCTGGTTACAGACATCCTCCCAGCACTCTTCTCTCTTACTCCTTTAAGGACACCGGTTTCCTATCCCATAGTCGATGCCTCTTCTTTGTTTCCCTTTTAGGCAATTTGGCCTAGATTTTTCCAGGACTCGTTAGCCCAAAGCTCTTCTTTCCCCAAGAATGTCCCAATGATGGTTGTTCTCAAGACTCTTTCTACAGCCTCATTTCATTCTCTCAAGCTTCAGATAGCTCCTCTTGCACTTCTCACCAGGGACACCAAAAGCATTTCACATTTTCCGTCCCAGATACGAAGTGTGTTAAGGTGGTGTCTGAGAGGCGGCATCTTTAGGAGACACTGAATAAAAGAGTGTGGCAGACCTTACAAATGAGCTGTCAACTGAAGTGGTTAGGCAGAGAGGATGTATTTAGGGACAAAGCCAAAGGCAAATGCGATGATTCAGAGCTGCAATGTAGGCAGACTTTTCTGCAATGATTTTCCAAATGTGTACAGTGAGGTTCTTCTTATGTCCTTGGTGGGTCTAAGAGAGTTGGGATCTTAACCTTCACTCCTTTCATTAGAATCATTCTGCTGCCATCTATTTTGTATGTTGGGATGCCATGTAAGATTGTATTTGAAGAAACAGTTTTATTGCTAAAGAAAGTTTGCAACCAGCTGGCCCAGAGCAGTTTTAGGAGGCAATGAAAGGTTTGCAATGGCATTACGTAGGTTTGCTATGTAGGAACCGGCTGTGAAGACACTGATCTGCTATGGAAAGGAAGTAGCCCAAACCTGGAGTAGCCCTGTCACACTTACAGAAGTCCGACAAGAAGCTTCCCAAAGAATAATCTCTACAGTGATCTGTAATAGAATGTTATGCTGCAATGTATTGCGTTCATTCTTTATTGCTCAACTGGCTGTTGTAACAGGATGAAAGCAAACATGTGCTGAAACATGTGCCTGAGACTTGACTGCCATTTATTAAATGTAGTTCACATGTGCTTCCTTAAATAATTTCACAGCAACAGACAAATGAATCCATTCTGATTAAGAAGAGGAGAGAAGTCTAGTGTAAACTACAGTCTTCTCAACTAGTAATTATAGGAATTGCAGGTAACATGTATGCACTAAAGGCAGATGTAAATAACTTCACCACGTAGCATAAGTAAACAACTTGGAGGCCTCTAAATTTGGTGTGTAACTTATTTTACTGTATGCTTTCTTAATTCCAGTTTTTAAAAAACGTAATAGAAAGCATATAGGTGTAGTGGCTTATTTCTGTAATCCCAGCACTTTGGAAGGCTGAGGTGGGCAGATCATTTGAGGTCAGGAGTTCGAGACCAGCCTGGCCAACATGGCGAAACCCCATTTCTACTAAAAAATACAAAAATTATTCAGGCGTGGCGGCACAGACCTTTAGTCTCAGCCACTAGGGAGGCTGAAGTATGAGAATCGCTTGAACCCAGGAGGTGGAGGTTTCAGTGAGCCGAGATTGTGCCACTGCACTTCAGCTTGGGTGACGGAGTAAGACTCCATCTAAAAAAAACAAAACACAAACAATAGAAAAATAAAAATTTAATAAGTTTGCAGAACTCTTAACATATTTTCATGGATCCCAGAGTTTCACAGAACACAAACTGAAAAGCACAGATTTAATGCTTCTCAGAATAAGGATTGCAGTGTTTATTTTTTATTAGGCTTTGTATTCATCCTCTGTAAGACTTTATCTTGGTCTTATTTTCTGAAAATGAATATGATCTAGGAGTTTCAAAATACCTTTCTTAGAAACAGATGAAGTAGTGAAAAGATAAATAAGGATATATCAGATCAAAAACCAAAACTAACTTGCTTGACTAGTGTGTGTGTAATTTTGCATCCAACTAACAGGGTATACAGATTGTTTTCACATAATCATGGAACATTTAAAAAACTTAATTCAGGCTGGGCATGGTGGCTTATGCCTGAAATTTCACCACTTTGGGAGGCTGAGATACGAGAATCACTTGAGCCCAGGAGTTCAAGATCAGGCTGGGCAACATAGTGACACCTTGTTTCTACCAAAAAAGTTAAAAAGAATTATCTATTTTTGGTGGTGTGTACTTGTGATCCCAGCTACTTAGGAGGCTGAGGTGGGAGGATCACTTTAGCTGGAGAAGTCAAGACTGTGGTGAGACATAATTGCACCAGCACACTCTAGCCTGGGCTACAGAGTGAGACCCTGTCTCTCAATAAATAAATAATTCCTCTTAAATTCCCCCAAATTTGATTTTATGCAGACCACATTTAGTGATCACAATGTAATAAAATTAGAGATCAACAACAATAATAGCAAAAAAGCCAACTGTAATCTGACAGGCTGATTTAGAAACTGGCCGGATGGCTGCCCATTGTTGTTCCTCAGTCCTTTTGCATAAGCAAACACAAGTCACGCCCCATTCTATAAACAGCTGCTGATAGAAATGCACACAGTCAGTTCTGAGACTCTGCATACTGAATAATAGGTGAAATAAGGAAAGACTTTGAGAAGCAATAAGAAGTATATCTGGTTTGACCTTGCCCGTTAGGTGAGTTTCCTTTGTGTGTGCGCTTTATTTTTGGTTCAGTTACTAAAGAATATGATATTTAGCGAACAGTTAAACATCTGTTGTAAATATATTAATGGAGACAGTAGACTTGACAAAGACCAAAAAGACGTATAGCTGACTGTCTACAGCTTATTGACACCAAATGGAAAAAGCTAAGAATCCTAGCATCATCAGTTTAGTGATGTTAAAACATCAGGAAAAGCCTTGATTTTTCTAAGCCTCATTTACTGTTTTTAAAAGAACAAATTGGCATATAATAAACATTTATAGATAGTAATATTTTAAACCCATGACCTATTTGTATCAGAAGGCTACCTTTTCATTAACATTATGGTGAAACCCAAGCTGGCACAGTATTAAGAAGCACTTGGGTTTCCAGAATGGCTCTTTGCCTGGGCTTTGCAAGGGAAAAACTCTTCCTGATTGGAAAAGTGGGAGTCCCTGAAGACACAGCAGCATTATGAATTAATTTATTGAGGAGGGTTGAACACCTTGGAGTTGACATGGCAACTCATTGTGTTACAAGAAAAACACGGGCGTTGTTAGTTTAATATCAGTTTATGCATATGGAAACTGGAATTTGGCAACAGCACCTGGAGATGAGGGACAGAAAAGGCAGAAGAAGAAAAAGACATAGAGAGGCTGTGGCACCCAGATGATGCTTGGAAGTGAGGCTGTTGGAACACGGCATGGGGCGTGGTAGGGCGGATGTTTGCCTATGGAAATGAAAATCAGCCGTGAAGAGATGAAAGTCCTGTGTGCTTTAATATGCCACCATGGACCTAAAGAACATATTCCTGTGGGCAGAGAATGTATCTGCTGGAATGTGATTAGTGCGCATGAGGGTGTGAGGTAGGCAGGAAAAGGGAGGCGTGAAGCCGCATCTGATGCATCTTAGTACTCTTTGTGAGTATCTTTGTGCCAAACTGGGGTTTCAGCTTAGCTTTTGGAGTAGGAGCCCTCACCATTCACAAGCCTGCACGCATGCAGTTTCAGCATATCTCATTACAGAAAAGTTACAGTATGATTTGTGCCCTTCGTTTATAAAGTCGGGAGAATGTTTATAATATGCTGTGAAAGTCATTCTTGTAAAACAAGGAAAATAACATCTTAGCATGTACATGATTCGGTCTGGAAAGGCAGGGTGTTATATATTCTGGAAACCATTTCTTTTTGGGGTAAATAAAAATAGAGAACTCATATGCTCATTTTTAAAAAAATCAGTGATAAATGAACCCCTCTCTTCTCCAGTTACTGCCAACTCAGGATATTTGTCTAATTGTTTTTATTATTCGGACAGTCATCCTCAACAGGTCTGGCTTCTTCTAATTTGTCGTTTTTCTTGGAAGGAAGGAAGGAAGGAAGGAAGGAAGGAAGGGAGGGAGGGAGGGAGGGAGGGAGGGAGGGAGGGAGGAACGAAGGAAGGAAGGAAGGGAGGGAGGGAGGGAGGGAGGGAGGAAGGAAGGAAGGAAGGAAGGAAGGAAGGAAGGAAGGATCATTGCCCCTTCGGAAAGCAAAGGGTTTGCTTTTCGAATTGGTATGTTTCCCTAACAGATTAACATCTTTCCTTTGTTGTAGCAAACAGAAAACTTGAAGCCAGGTGAGATGCCAGAGGGGAATCAGGCTGTGTTGGTCACAGGCTTTCCATGCATGTTTCAAGTTTAGGAAGATGAGTCTTGGCAGATGCCTTGACACACTGCTTTTAGGTCAGAAGGGAAAGATGTTCTGCCTTTTGCAACTTGGAAATTCTCTTTGCAATGTGAAGTCCTTTAAGTGTTATCTGATTTTTTTTTTTTTTTTTTTTTTTAGTGCTATCTGATTTGTAGCAGTGCTGTCATTTCTATTTTTTTCTGCGTTTGACCCTTGGGCCCACGAGTTTCGTGGCACTCTGACATCACCAAAGCTCTTCATTTTACCTCTTCAGAGCTTGCTAATGCCAGAATTCCCTGTATTTACCAGCTGGACCTGCAGAGATTCCACCTTCCAGGTACTTAAGTTGTTCCTCTTTTTCATTTTCAGAAAGTATTTCCACTTCATTCTTTGAGAGCTTTATAAAGTCCCAGTGTCCTCTTGAAGGTAGAGAGGAAAAAGCAGCAGGCTCAAGCCTGGTTCAAGCCTTAATCTGTCGTAACCATAAGAATAGCTATGATTTATTGATTTTCATCAGGGATTTTGCTGCTTACTTTGTACAGGTAGGAGGTGGTGTACTATTATTTGAATTTAGGAGAACTTGACTGTGAAGTCTGTGTTTCCTTGTCTTCTATGTGCCCACAAAAAGCAACCACTGAGTGGGAGCATACTTTACAGATTTTGCACTTGTGCCAAATTCTTGGAGACTGCTCAGCTTCTTGGTGGTGGTAAGAAGCATACTCGGCTATGGGTTGGGCATACTATTGCAGTGTGGTGTGTCCATTCTGCGTCTGCTTTCACATTATTTGAGATATTACTAAGCAAACCAAACAGCCACACCCGTTTCCACTGTATTGTCCATATTTTACAAATAACATATAGTCTGTGCGTGCCTTTTTTTCTTTTTCGGTTACCCTGTATCTAGAAAGCAAGAGGTACTTGTCACAAACTATACGTACTATAAGACCCAGGGTTTTGGTGAGTTTGCTTTCCATAAATCTCTATAAACATTCACACTCTGATCCTCAAAGAGCCTTGGGCAACACATCATGTCTTTTGGGTAAATGAGCCAATGGTTTCCATAAATTAAGAAAAAAAAAGCTGACATCTCATTTGAGTTATTGACAGTGGTCTTGCAGAACCTTTTCTACTTTCAGGAATCATTTCAATGCCCTCTTGTGTCCTAACATATAGTTGCTTGTCTTATTTGCTTACTGGGTTATGTTGGTCACTCACTGAGGTGATGGCAACATTTCAGAAATAGTAGTTGGGTTTATGGGCTATAACTGCTTATTTTTTTCTTCATTCTGGTCTTTCTCTTTAAGAAAAATTATGAACGTCTGGAAGATGCTGTTAAAAATGAGATATGTTTTAGAAGCATTTAGAAATGTATGTGTGTATATATATGTGTATATGTATATATATGTATATTTATATATAGTATATATATGTACTATATATATACATATATAGTATTTATATATACTATATATATATAGTACATATATACATATGTACTATATATATACATATATAGTATTTATATATACTATATATATAGTACATATATACATATGTATATATTTATATATACACTATATATATACATATATATACACATATATATATACACATACATTTCTCAATGCTTCTAAAACATATCTCATTTTTAACAGCATCTTCCAGATGTTCATATATGTATATAGTGTATATATATATATACAAATATATACATATATATACATATATACACACATATATATACGTGTATATATATATATATATATATATGCACACACACACATATATATTTAGATGAAGTCTCACTCTGTTGCCCAGGCTGGAGTGCAGTGGCGTGATCTCTCATGAACCTCTCTGGTTCAAGCAATTCTCCGGCTTTAGCCTCCCAAGTAGCTGGGACTACAGGTTAATTATTTTTGTATTGTTAGCAGAGTCAGGGTTTCTACTAACAATACAAAATTGTTGGTGTTGAACTCCTGACCTCAAGTGATCCACCTGCCTTGGCCTCCCAAAGTGTTGGGATTACAGGCATGAGCCACTGTGCTTGGCCTAGAAATGTATATTTAATTCAACAGTACTTGCAGATAATTTTATTTTTTGTCTGAAGAACTTGCTGTGTTGGAATATTACCATCTGCTAGAAGTTGGTCTAGCAGTTTTCTAGCAGTTGGTCTAAAAGTTTTTACTTTGAGGCTGGGCACGGTGGCTCACTCCTACAATCCCAACACTTTGGGAGGCTGAGGCGGGCAGATCACAAGTTCAGGAGATTGAAAACATCCTGGCTAACATGGTAAAACCTTGTCTCTACTAAAAATAAAAATAAAAAAATCGTTAGCTAGTGCTGGTGGCACACGCCTGTAGTCTCAGCTACTTAGGAGGCTGAGGCAGGAGAATCGCTTGAACCCAGGAGACAAGAGGTTGCAGTGAGCTGACATCGTGCGACTGCACTCCAGCCTGGGTAATAGAGCAAGACTCCATTTCAAAATATTTTTAAAATGTTTTCACTTTGTTTAAATGGGGGAAACAAAATATTTCTATATAGCAGGTACATTTATAAGTATTAAGTCAAACGCTATACAACTTAAGATCTCAACAGTTTCTAGCCATGAACTTCTCTGCTGCCTTAATATTACTGTTAAGGAGGGACTTTTGTTATTATAAAACACCATACTAATAGGAATGCACTTATGAATCTTAGGTTATAGGTGCAGTTATCGAATATTCTGAATTTAGGTAAAATCCAACTCATCTTTTGATAAGAAACAAGGAAGAACCATATTCCTGTTTCCTTCTACTTTTCAAAGCTGTTAGATTTTCACTTCTCTCCACCTGACATTTTGCACAAACAAGACAAGCTCTTTGTTTATAACATCATTTTTTCTGCTTTTGACATATTAGGGAGGGAGAACCATATCTACATGTATCTAGACCAGAAGTTGAGATGAGTAAACTGCACGGAAGATGTAGGTTGTCTAGGTTGTCTCCACTCACGGAAATAGGGTCCCTGTTGCTGTGCAGTATGCGTCTTGCTTCTGTAGTGAACGTAGCTGTGTTTCACCTCAGGGTGTAGGATTGCAATGGTTTGAGAGAGTTGTGGCCAGGGCTCATTTGGTAAATACAAGTTGTCACTACTCGAGTATCTTGGTACGTTATAAAATGCCTCTTCTATCTTGCCTCATGCCGTGTGACTTCTCTTCCTTGCTTTTGGTGTCTCTGTTATGTGCTTCCTTCCAGAATGCCAGGTGTGGGTCCACAATGGCATCATAAAAAAAAAAAAGTGAAAAGACTACTGCTTTTTAATGTTAAACATAAAGGCACTGATAAGCTTTATACTTTTATGCCAGTCAAATTTGTATATGGACATTTTTCAAAATGAATCCCTGGACAAGGGGATATTAAATTATATTAAAGAACATGTGGTGTTGTAATTCACATAAATGCTGATGTTCTGTGTATCTGAAAAGTGATAGTTATATTTACCCGCTCCTGTTTCTCTGCAAAAAATCATTTTGCACTCCAAGAAGTGAAGTCCATAAGCTACATAGGAACACTCAAATATTTTATTAACCATTCTAAAAAATTCAAAAGATTTTCGGATAAAAAATTCTTTCTAATATACCTTATGTTTCTTTTCTCCTCTTGAGCTCAGGAGTTTGAGGTCAGCCTGGGCAACGTAGGGAGACCTTGTCTCTCCAAAAATGAAAAAGTAGGGTTTTGTGTATGGTGGATCACATGAGCCCGGGAGGTTGAGGCTGTCTCTTTATTCTCTACTGAGCTTCGCCTGTTTTTTTTTTTTGAATCCTCTGTCTCCCAGGCTGGAATGCAGTTGCGCCATCTCTGCTCACTACAACCTCTGCTTCCCAGGTTCAAGTGATTCTCCTGCCTTGGTCCCCCTGAGTAGCTGGGATTACAGGTGCCCATCACCATGCCTGGCTAATTTTTGTATTTCTAGTAGAGACAAGGCTTCACCATGTTGGCCAGGCTGGTCTTGAACTCCTGACCTCAAGTGATCAGCCCGCCTCAGCCTTCCAAAGTGCTGGGAGTGAGCCACTACGCCTGCCCAGGCTTCACGTTTTTATTCCTTTTGCATATTTACTCCTTTTGCATCTTTGTCAGACATGTGACTGGGGATATGAATTTTGATGTCATGTTGTGTTGTGTTTATGAGAGAAGCTTAAAATGTTAACACAGATTGGCTTCTTTGAAAACCCAAATGCAGGTATAGTTGTTGGGAACACTTAGACTGGGAAATGGCTAAAACCATAAGGTCTAAGGTAGTCAAGGAGTAAGAGATGGATTTTCCACTTTGTGTATAGCTGAGTTGGATCCCCATTGTATCCTGGCACCCAGCATATGATAAATATTCAATCAGTATTTAGTGAATGAAGGAGAAAGAGAGAGGGCCAGTAGTATCCTTATAGAGACATGATGTCAGAAAAAGTAATCTTTTTTTTTTTTTTTTTTGAGATGGAGTCTCTCTGTGTCCCCCAGGCTGGAGTGCAATGGTGTGATCTCGGCGCGATTCTCCTGCCTCAGCCTCCCAAGAAGCTGGGATTACAGGCGCCCACCACCACACCCAACTAATTTTTTATATTTTTAGTAAAGACAGAGTTTCACCATGTTGGCTAGGCTGGTCTTGAACACCTGACCTCAGGTGATCCACCCGCCTCAGCCTCCCAAAGTGCTGGGATTACAGGCATGAGCCACTGTGCCTGGCCTAAAATAATCTTATTTGAGAGGAAAATACTAAGGGGTTGACCATGTCTACAGGGAAATGAAAAATTTCATGATTCCTCTGCTTGCTTTTCATTTTGAAACCATGGAAAAGAAAGAAGATTTATGGAATATGGTACAAGTATCAAGAAGTGTTATTTTGTTTTTCTTGGATTTGCAATGACCAACAAGAAGCAGACAAGCTCCCAATTTATGACTTCTGTCCTTGGCAGAACCTATCAGAAGGGAGCGCTTCTTGATAGAGGGGCTCTGAGGACAGAAGTACAGATCCCTCAGGCAACCTCTCTAAGAGCCGAACCCTTACTTGTAAAGCAATTTATCACTGCTATAACTGCTGGCACTGAAGAAAACTTTTGATTCTTGAATTCAAGCAGCTCTAGCTGAGGTGTCTAGCTCTGTAGGAAGAAATACAGACAGAACAAAAATAGGTATACATGACTGGAATTAAGGAGACTTGAGATCTAGCCTTGTCCCATATCTAACTAGCTGGTTTATTTTGGACTATTCTCTTGCCTTCTCTGGGTTTCAGTTTCCTCTTCTGGAAATTAGTGCATTCAACTGATGGGTACTCCTAGGTGTGAAATTGCCAGAAATCACCAAGATACAACTCTTTCTTAGGAATGCCAAGGTAGATTTTTGTGATGGATAGTGCACCCCAAAGTCGTTGAACTTAAATTGAATTTCTTTTTTTTCTTTTTTCTTCTTGAGATGGAGTCTCACTCTGTCGCCAGGCTGGATTGCAGTGGTGCGATCTTGGCTCACTGCAACCTCCAACTCCCTGGTTCAAGTGATTCTCCTGCCTCAGCCTCCATAGTAGCTGAGATTACAGACACATGCCACCACGCCCAGCTAATTTTTGTATTTTTAGTAGAGATGGGGTTTTACCGTGTTGGCCAGGATGGTCTCAATCTCCTGACCTGGTAATTCGCCCATCTTGGCCTCCTAAAGTGCTGGAATTACAGCCGTGAGCCACCACGCCGGGCCCAGTTGAATTTCTTACTGTGATTTTTCTGAATGGGCCCAGTTGAATTTCTTACTGTGATTTTTCTGAATGGGCCCAGTTGAATTTCTTACTGTGATTTTTCTGAACGTTCAGGTACTGGCTACGTTAGGAATAGATTATAAAATTACATGCTTTGTTAATGAAGAACTTAGTGATACTATTAATAATAGTATTGTTAATAAGTTTCAATTACTGAACACTTAGCACAGGGCAGACAGTGTGCTGAGCTTTCTGTGGATTATCTCACTTAGTCCTTAAAGGAACCCAATGAAATTAGTACTGTTATTGTCTCCATTTTACAGTTGAAAGAATAAGGCTTAGTTTAAAAAATTTGAATCAGGTCATACAAAGTAGAAAAGTCAGAATTTGAACCCAAGCCTATTTACCATCACACTGAGAAAACGTCCCTCTCTATATGGTATGAGGCTTGTGCAGACATTAAGTGATTTTTAAGGATGATAAGCAGATAAAGTAAAATCAAGTGTATTTGTTATGTGGTGGCTGTTCAGTTAATATTATTCTTCTCCTTTCTTTTACTCTATACTAAATATGAATAATACAGGGAAAATTTGGCTTTCAAAAAATGGCTGACCTATCTAGAGTAGTTTCAGAATGACTCTGCCTTATAGTAGGGGATCCTAAGGTTGGAATCTATGATTCATTTTAATATGACACTTCATGGAAAATATGGGCTGTGATATGTCTGTGTGTGTATAGGAGAGAGAGAGAACTAGAACTAGATCTTTTCCCTTTGCTCGTAACTAAATCTACTCTATCTTATTTCCTAAAAAACAATTAAAAATTTTTTAAGTGTTTTTTTCCTTCAACTTTTATTTTAAGTTCAGGGTTACATGCGTAGTTATTTTTATTTATTAAAAAATTTATTTAGAGATGGGATGTTACCCTGTTGCCCAGACTGCAGTGTAGTGGTGTGATCATATCTTACTGCTGACTTGAACTCCTGGGCTTAAGCAATCCTCCTGCCTCAGTCTTTCAAATAGCTAGGACTACAGGCTAATGCTATCACATCTGGCTAATTCAGAAAAAAAATTAAATTAAAAAAAAATATATATGTATGTGTTTTTGAGAGATAGATCTGACTGGTTGCCTGAGCTAGTCTTGAACTCCTGACCTCAGGCCATCCTCAGCCTCCCCAGTCACTGGTATTACAGATGAAAATATGTTTTATTTAAAAAAAAAAAGATGATTGACTTTTTCTCACCAGGCAATTAACACCACATAGTACATGTTGAGGAAGTGGGTGTTTCTTGCTTTCTATTGTTAATCTGATGATAATGAGGGTGGAGAGCACTTTGAAAAAATATTTGTATAAGGAGGAGAAATGGAAGTGAGCTGAATAAGAAAGTCTTTTGCGTATCCTGAAATAAGGGCATTCTTGACTTTTTAGAAGACATTTCCTTGAAGTAGACAGTAGTTTCTCCAGGAGGTACAGAGTTTAAATATGTAACCTTGGTTTCAAATACTCTTAGGAGATCCTTATTTTTTAAAATTAATTTTTAGTTTAGGGGCTCAGTGTACTTTCTTATACTTGTAGGAAAGAAAAGGGCATTGCCTGCATATTGACCCTTGGAAGCTTGAGTGGCAGATGCTGCTGCTAACAGCAGCTGACACTTATATAGGACTTACTTTGTCCTGTGCACTGTTCTAAACTTTGAGTGTATACACTAGCTCAGTCCTCACAATACCCATTAGAATTAGCTTTATTATTGTGGTTCATCAAGTCTAAAATATATTGATGATGCTTTCTTGCCCTTGCTAGAAGATGCTAACAAAAGGCTTTCACACAACTATATCTCTAGTGACACCTGATTTATAGTAGCAATTGCAAGATGTCTTGTAAGACTGAAATGTAAGATGCACCCAATTTTAAAGAAGTTAAAATAAGAAAACGTGTTAGAATTGACAGAAGAGAATCTTATTGCTATTTTACAGATGAGGATCCCAAGGCAAAAAAGATTAAATACATTTTCCAAAGTTACAGTTAAGTTCTCAGTATGTGCCGACCGTTGTGCGGGGCACTCCATAAACAGTATCTCATTGAATCCTCAGAACAATAGTGTGAGGTAGTGTATATTCTTTTTTATAGAACAGAAACCTGGAAATCAAAGGCCCAGAGACATCAAAGTAATTAGTATCTGGAAGACTTGGAATTCAAACCCAGCTCTGCTTGACTTTGTGAGTTTCCTATTAGGTTACCTGGTAAGATACCATACTACTGGTCACTTTAAAACCCAATATGCATTTGTAACAAAAATGAGTAATGGTTATGAAGCTTGGGGTAGAATAGACATTGGACTTGGAGCTAGGAGATCTCTATTCTAGATCGTGCAAATCACTCTACCTCTCTGGGATCTGTGTTGTCCTTTAGAAAACTGAACCCAGAGAGTGGAAGGTCTGGATATTTACTTTCAGATGAAGAAAGCAGATAATTGTCTTAAAGATACAATCTGAAAAGTACAAATTGTGATTAATATTGATGGCGGTATCTATACCTTCAGTTTTTGGCATTTGGTTTGTTAACAGTCCCTTTATGATTACTTGGTCAGTATTGCTATCCTGAATAGAAAACAGAACTCACGAAGATCATTTGTAGACTTAGATTAGCTATGAAAATGAAACACATTAGAGATAGTTTCATTTAAGTCTTTGAATTCCACTTAAGTCTTTCTAGAACATAATGCCATTGGTGACAGCATTTTTTCCTGTACTTTAAGTGATATAAAAAGCAATTATGCCACTCTTTTTTTTCAAATTAAAAATAAAGAGGAAATAAGGAAGTCACGGTGTCTTCTTGCATCATTCTCACTGCAGGATTGATACTGTTTGCTGCTGCTCTTTTCAGTTTGAGGGGAAGCCCCCAGATGAGTCAACGTTATTTGGACTTGCTTTTCAATTCTTAGCTCTTATTTCCAATAACTTAGAGCCAAGTGTGATGCTGTGATATGACATGCTATAATGTTGATGTCCAGGTTTTCATTTTTTGGAGAGGAATTCTGTTATATGTCATTAATATGGGTGACCTACACCTGCAAATACCCAAGCTATAAAGATAGGTAAGGCATCATCTGTAAAGTGTCTCTCTTTATAGTGTGCAAATAGAATTTTGAATGTTTGTAGAGGCTCTGCCCTTATCCATGGGCTCGCCATACCTGAAACGTGAGGTTGCAGATCTGCACCAGAGCACTCTGAGGAAGCACACTGCAGTGGCTCTTGGGGCTTAGCATTCAGGAGTTTTCAGCATAAGGTAAGTCACCAAGTTGAGGATGGGGTGAGGGAGGCAACATTGAAAACTACTAAATAGTCTTGTCTGAGTTTTTATTAATTTTATGGCTATATGGAAATAATCCTATAGGAAGCACTGAGTATGACAGCTAAGTTTCTGGATATGGGGTTGGGTAAAAAAGGGATAATGGCGGGAGTCAGTAGCATCTAACATAGGGCATCTGGCATTTGTGTATATAGGTGAATATGTATGTTTGACTAGTCATGTAGAATTGTTAGTGTTAATGGGATAGCTAATTATTTTTATGATTTTCAGAAGAGTTTACTGGCATTGAGGGGAATAGAGAGAGGTTGGTTAATGTGTACAAGCATATAGTTAGATGGAAGGAATAAGTTCTAATGTTCAACAGTAGGCAAGGGTGACTATACTTAACAACAATGTATTGTGTATTTCAAAATAGCTAGAAGAGAGGACTTGAAATGTTCTCAGTGCATAAAAATGACAAATACTTGAGGTAATAAATACTCTAAATACCTTGATCTGATCATTACATTCTGTGCATGTAGCAAAATATTACATGCATCCCATTAAAATGTACAAATATTATGTATCAATACAATTTTTATAAAAAAGAAGTAAACCTTCCCTGGTGAGAGATTCCATTTCTAGTTGGACTGATATTTTGGGTTTTAATCTATTTAGAGGGTAAAAACAAACCATGAAAAGTGCTGATTGCAAAAAAATAAAAATAGCCAAGGTTGGGTATTGCTGATATTAAGGTGGACTTTTGTTTTAGTCAGTGTTGAAGAACTGAATTTTTAGCAATTCTTGATAGAATACCCAGGTAAATATAGGTAAGTGAGTCCTTAGCTGTGGGACTGTGGTCCCTGAGCAGTGACTGCTCAAATCTGGAACTCAGTTCCCAAGTGAGCAGTGATATTCCAGAGAAATCTGACTTAATATGTAGTACATATTAATAGTAATATGTAAGGAAACAGGGACTAAATTTATTTGTGAAATAACAGTGTCTTGGCTGAGTGTGGTGGCTCAATCCTGCAAATCCCAGCACTTTGGGAGGCCGAGGCAGGCAGATCACGAGGTCAAGAGATCGAGACCATCCTGGCCCATATGGTGAAATGCCCATCTCTACTAAAAATACAAAAATTAGGTGTGGGTGTGGTGGCACACGCCTATAGTCCCAGCTATGTGGGAGGCTGAGGCAGGATAATCACTTGATCCTGAGAGTCTGAGGTTGTAGTGAGCCAAGATGGTGCCACTTCACTCCAGCCTGGTGACAGAGTGAGATTCTGTCTCAAAAAAAAAAAAAAAAGAAGAAGAAATAACAGTGTCTTTGAAGGAACTGTAATAACATGTGAAAATGAATAGAATAAATGAAATTGCCTAGATGTATATGTAAAAAAAAAAAAAAAAAAAAAAAAGGAAGATTCTAGCACTAGGAGACTTTGTTTCTTTTTTAAAATTTCCATAGGTTTTAGGGGAGCAGATGGTGTTTGGTTACATGAATAAGTTCTTTAGTGGTGATTTCTGAGATATTGGTGCAGCCATCACCCAAGCAGTATACACTGTATTCAATCTGTAGTCTTTTATCCCTCACCCTCCCACCTCTCAGTCCCTAAAGTCCATTGTATCATTCTTATGCCTTTGCATCCTGGTAGTTTCACTCCCACTTGTAAGTGAGAATACATGATGTTTGGTTTTCCATTCCTGAGTTACTTCACTTAGAATAATGGTCTTCAGTTCCATCCATATTGCTGCAAATTCTGTTATTTCATTCCTTTTTGTGGCTGAGTAGTATTTCATGGTATATATATATATATATATATATATATATACATATATACCACAATTTCTTATCTACTCATTGATTGGTGGGCACATTTGGACTGGTTCCTTATTTTGCAATTGCGAATTTTAGCACTAGGAGACTTTGAAAAATAAGTGGAAATTGGAACCCCTTGAACTCTAACAACTACTATTGTTCCTCATAATGTTCTCCTTCCTTTATTTTTCTTATATTAATTTTTGCTCTATTTGGTCTGCAGTTAAGACTTAGTGACTGTTACCTTCTTGTTGATTATCATTCTCACTTGGAATTTTTGTCCTAATGGTAATGTAATATGTATGTTAAATTAAAACTACACTGTTAATTACTATTGCAGTAGCTTCTCATGTAGCTAGTTATTAGGTCTTCAAGGATGGTGAACAAGGTAGGTAACGCTCTTTTCATACGACCCACAGACATATAGGTTAACATGAGGTGTTAAACTGAGTATTGTTGTTACTTTATTAATGGATAATTTATGTTTTCTAATGGATTTTAATTTAAAAAATCTGTGTGTATTTTACAGGTGAACCACTGAGTTCTTCATTATGTCTGATGGAGATTATGATTACCTCATCAAGTTTTTAGCTTTGGGAGACTCTGGTGTAGGGAAGACCAGTGTACTTTACCAATACACAGATGGTAAATTTAACTCCAAATTTATCACAACAGTGGGCATTGATTTCAGGGAAAAGAGAGTGGTAAGTTCTATATCCTTCTATGTTAAAATGTTATCTTTGAGTCAACATTTGCTGGTCTGTTTAGTTTACCTTGTAGGAATTAGGAGGACAAAGGTTGCGATCTGAATTTAAAGGGTACATGTGAAAGTGACTATGTTCAATCCAGGCAACAGAATTGAAAAGGCTGTGCTGACGACACTTCATGTAAAACCAGGCAGACAAAGTGAAAGAGGACTGTTCTTTTTTTTTTTTAAAGATGGGGTTTCACCATGATGGCCAGGCGGGTCTTGAACTCTGACCTCAGGTGATCCACCCACCTCGGCCTCCCAAAGTGTTAGGATTATAGGCGTGAGCCACCGCGCCCGGTGGACAGTTCTTGAAAATGTCACTTTCCTACTCTTTTGACTTGTATCTTCCCTTCTGAACTCCAGAAGTTATTTGTATACTTTTGTCTCAAAGCCTGCAACCACCTTGCTCCTCATGCTCTTGTTTTATGGGCTGTATCTTCCACCTTTGGTATCTTACTATTTTTAATGGCATTTCTCCTAATAAAATCTCAGCAATTCCACATGGAACACGAACTGGTAGAACTCATCACTGCTGCCAGGATGGTGAGGTTGGAGTAGGAGTGGGGAATGCCAGTAGTGGATGTGGTATTCTGCGGAATGTTGACGGGAGAAGCTTTTACTTATTTATTTTTTTAAGGACTTTAAGACTGAACGTTATTCTAGTGTTGGAGGGGAAGGCAGAAGGTCATTATGTCACAGTTGGAGATGAGGAAAGATGGCCTTCTCCTTAGACTACATTTCTTGCTGAAAAATTCACTGTTACCATAAAGCAGGTAAACAAGTGGTCAGGAAATTAATGATAGAGGTCCTTTAATGGATCATATGCTGTCAGAGGGAAAGGTCCCTGGCTTCTAGGACAGAACATTCCCCTTTGCCCATTCTAAGAGATTAAGACCCACTGAATAACGATAGGGTCCTAATGAAATTTTTAGTATTGATGTATAATTGATAGAATCTGTGTATATGTATGTGGTTATTGTTGGTTATTTTATAACTTAAAAAAATAGGTTTATTGATTTATAATTCACAAAAAAAGGAAATCCATCCATCTAAAGTATACGTTTCAGTGGTTTTTAGTATATTCGGAGTTGTGTAGCCATCACAGCTATTGAATTTTAGAATAGTTGCATCACTTTAAAAAGAAACCCCATACTTGTTAGCGGTCATTCCTCTTTCTACCTCCCCTTAGCCACCATGAATTTTTTTATCAATGGCTTCTGCACACATCATATAAATGGAATAATATCTGGCCTTTGGTGTCTGGCTTCTTATACTTAGCATGGTGTTTTCAAGGATCTTCCGTGTTGTAGCATGTATCAGGACGTCATTACTTATTATGGGTATATAATATTCTATTGTATTGATACACTATTTTGTTTATCCATTCATCTTTTGATAGACATTGTTTTTTTTTTAAATTTTTTAGTGTATCATTTTAATTCTCATTTAATTTTTTTAACTATATAATTTTGAGTTCTTTTTTAAATAGTTCCCTTGGGGATTACAATTATCATCTTAATTTTTAGCAATCTAACTTTGATTAATAGCATCCTAATTTTAATACTGTGTAAAACTTTGCTTTTATATGGCTCTGTTTTCATCCCTCTTTTTGTGTTGCTCTTGCTGTACAAATGACATCTTTCTACATTGTGTGCCCATCATCAACACAGCTTTACGGTTATTGCTGTATGTAGTTAAAGTTTTTTTTCTTTTTTCTTTTTTTTTGAGACAGGGTCTCTCCCTGTTTCCCAGGCTGGAGTGCAGGGGTGAGATCTTGGCTCACTGCAACCTCTGTCTCCTGGGTTCAAATGATTGTCTTGCATCAGTCTCCAAAGTAGCTGGAATTACAGGCACCTGCCATCATGCCTGGCTAATTTTTTGTATTTTTAGTAGCGATGTGGTTTTGCCACGTTGGCCAGGCTGGTCTTGAATTCCTGGCCTCAAGTAATCGACCCACCTCAGCCTCCCAAAGTGCTGGGATTACAGGCGTCAGCCACCACACCCTGCCTGCAGTTAAATTTTAATCTGGTGGAGGAAAAGGGTTACAAAGAAAAATACATTTATACGGTCTTTTATATTTCCTATGCAGTCCTGGTACTCCTTATTTATTCGTGTCAGTTTAAGTTACTGTCTAGTGTCTTTTCGGCCCAGTCTTGAGAGTTATCTTTAGTATTTCTTGTAGGGCAGGTCTGCTAGAGATGACTTTTCTCAGTTTTTTCTTAATTTATTCTTTAATTTTAAAAGATAGCTATGTTACTGATTTCTAAGTTCTTTGACTATATTTATAATACCTGATATAAAGTCTTCATCTAATAAGTTTAACATCTGGGCTTCCTCAGGAATAATTTCTATTAGTTGCTTTTTTATTGCATATGAACCATACTTTCCCCTACCTGGGTTTCTTGTTTTTACTGCATTTATTTATTTTTTTGTTGTTGCTGTTTGTTTGTTTAATAATATTTCTGGGATAATTTTGCAAAGTCTGTATTCTTTGTATGTAGCCATCAGTCAACTTAGTAGAGAGCTAAAGAGTGGACGGAGTTTATTAAATTCCTTGAAGCAATAAGTCTCAGGTTTTTCTGAGAATCTCTGTGTGTTTGTTGGGGTATGTGTTTAATACTCCTGCAGGCAGTTTATAACTCTGCCTTAGCTTTTATTTTCTGCCTGTAAAGAACCTCAAAGTCAGTCAGAAGTAAGAGATTAGGACCTTTTTAGATCTCTCCTAGGCATTTATAGAGCCCTGCACATGAACATGGCCTTGTAGGTTCCAGGGAATATTTGGAAGCGTTGTAGACATTTCCTTTCCTATTTTTTTCTTTAATTCTTTTTGTTAGACTTTTGTTAGCCCTAACTGGTATTGCTGCCTCTGGTAGCTGTGATGTTAAATAATCACTGCTGATAGTTTTCAACAAATGCCCTAGGGATAGGGCTGTTTTCAAAGAGCAAGCTTTGAGTGAGATCAAGTAAAGACAAAGCTGGGGCAGGGAGCTTTTCAAGGGGCTTCCTGACAGGTTTTCTCAGTATGGGACTTTTAGGGAGCTCGGAACCTATTGTGCCTCTGCTCTCCACAGTGGTGGCTAGGCTGATGTTTTCACAACTACCACATTTGTGCATTTGTTGGTTTTTAAGGCGACTAAAAGCTGGAGTGAGGGGGATGGGAATAGGGCAAGGTAAAAAAGCACCTCATAGCTTACTGGTTTTACTGATATTCACCAGTTTTTCTTGAATCAATGCTCCTTGATATGTTGCAAGTCTTTGTCAGTTTCTAGAGTATTGAAAAAGTTGATTTGGACAATTTTCACCAGTGTTTTTGTTGCTATTAATAAGGAAGAAGTTTTTGATGTACTTTCTCTGCTGTTCTAGGTGTTTTCTATAAAATCATTTTAAGAGCACTTTTAAAGTGTGCGATGGGACAAAGAAACATTGTTTTACGAAAAATACACCTGCACTCAAACGTTTATTGCTGCACTATTCGCAATAGCAAAGTCATGGAACTAACCTAGGTGCTCATCAGTGGTGGATTGGATAAAGGAAATGTGTTACATATACACCGTAGAATAATATGTAGCCATTAATAAGTGAAATGATATCTTTTGCAGCAGCATGGATTGGGCCAGGAGCCATTACCCTAGGTGAATTAGTGCAGAAACAGAAAATCAGATGTCATAGCCATTCTCACTTACCAAGTGGGAGCTAAACAATAGGTACACATGGGCATAAAGACAGATACAGTAGATACCACGGTCTCCAAAAGGGGAAGGGAGCGGAACAGGGGCTGAAAAACTACGTACTGAACACAACATTCACTGTTTAGGTGATGGGTTCAGTAGATGCCCAAACCCCAGCATTACACAGTATATCTGTGTAACAAACTTGTGCACGTACCCCCTGGTTAAATAAACAAACAAAAAAGATGAGATTGGAAAGAGCCATAGAAATGTAATATTTCCTGAAACTAGTGACCCAAGAGAACTTTGAGGAAAGGCAAGCTAATTGCTATATTTTATACAAGTTGTTTTGTATACATATATTTTATAATATATTTATAAAATATATGTGTATATTTCAATATAACTTATTACATTACCTGGATATAATTATTTGACCTAAAATACAAACATGGTTGTATTCCAAATGGGATTCTCTTTAGAAATGTAGATGCCTTAGGGTTTGTACTGAATAAAAACGTGAGAATGGTTCACTGGTGTCAGAAGTTCTCTTTTGTTTTCTCTTTTACTTTGCTGTTTTAGGTGTACAGAGCCAATGGGCCGGATGGAGCCATTGGCAGAGGCCAGAGAATCCACCTGCAGTTATGGGACACAGCAGGGCAGGAGAGGTATGAGATCTTCAGTTACGTGCTTTTTACTGAAGGAAAGGGAAAAACAGTTACATTCTTCAAACAGTGACCAGAGCAGGAAAAAGCCAGCCAGTTAGTTGATTTGCACTTGGATAAGATCTACTGCCAAATTAGCAGGAAATTTGTCAGTCTGAGATGAGAATGGTGGCTTTATTTCATACTAGGTCCAAGGAAAGGTTAGGATTCTTACTTGTCGACTTTCTTTTTCTTCTTTTAATTTTTTTGACTTACACACTTTGCTCCATTTCCTTTTGATATTTACTCAACCACAATCCAAGTTACATGGATTATTCTTACCTGATTGTTGAAAACTAGTGGGAAATCTGGTTAGAATTAATTCGTATGACCAGAGCTTACTTGACCAAAATAAGCCACATGAAATCTTGATATAAAGTTGCTTTTATAAAACTTCTATTTTCTCTCATAGCCACCTTGAAGGATTTTGTTTTTTAACTTTTTATTATGGAAAACTTCAAGTATATTCAAAAGTGGAAGGATTATATGATAAATCCATGTACCCATTACAGAACTTCAACAATTAGGAAATTATGGCCAATAGTATTTCATTTATACACCTTACCTCTTCTCACCCCTAACCCCTTACCGTATAATTTGGAAGCAAATTCCAAGGCATTATATTATTTCATTTATAATACTTGTGGTATGTAGCTCTAAAAGATAAGAATTCTTTTTTTTTTTTTTTTGAGATGGAGTCTCACTCTTTTGCCCAGGCTGGAGAGCAGTGGTACCATCTTGGCTCACTGCAACCTCCGCCTCCTGAGTTCTAGGAATTCTCTTGCCTCAGCTTCCTGAGTAGCTGGGACTACAGGCTTGTGCGACACACCTGGATTTTTTTTATTTTTTTATTTTTTAGTAAAGATGGGGTTTCACCATATTGGCCAGTCTGGTCTCAAACTCCTAACCTTGAGATCCGCCCACCTCAGCCTCCCAAAGTGCTGGGATTACAGGCGTGAGCCGCCGCACCCGGCTAAGAACTCCTTTTAATAAAAACATTGATTAAAAGTATTTGAGAAAAACCTAATATTGCCGATTAGATGACAAATTCATACCAATATTTTCTTCCCTGGAGCCTGCCTGTCAGTTACAGACTTTCCAAATAGGCAAAGATGAGAGGAAACTGACTCGGGGTGGAGTGGGGTTAGGGGTGGGAAGAGAGAGAGAGAGAGAAGACAGAGAAAACAGGAGGATAAAGCCTTGGAAGGCAGAGTACCAAGACAGAATAGGGTTTAAGTCAAGAGATTCTTACCTTAAAGCCAAACAAATGGCTATCAGAGATAAGAGATCTCTGTATATTCTGAAATTAAAAGATCATGGAACACATTGTAATGTCAAGTCAAGCATTCACAGAAGGAAAACATACACTGTTGCCTTTGGCCAAATTAACTCATAATTGTACAACAAATTCTTGACTGAGACTAAGATCACAAGCTGGCTCTTGTCATCCCTGTCCAGCAGGCTGGGTTTTCAAATCACATGGTCTGTTAACACTTAGACTGATATAAGTGATTAATAGCTATCCTAAATACTTTTGGAATATCACCATGTAGCTTGTTATTGGTAAACTTTTGTAAGAGGCTGAAGGTATTGCTTGTAGCTTTATATTTCAGGAGTGGGGCACTGGTTTAAGTGACCATTCTGCTTTTATGTTCCTAGGTTTCGTAGCTTAACAACAGCGTTCTTCAGAGATGCTATGGGTTTTCTTCTACTTTTTGATCTGACAAATGAGCAAAGTTTCCTCAATGTCAGAAACTGGATAAGTAAGTGTTATTGTTTCCCAGTATCCTGCTACACGCTCCCCTCTTATTTATAAAATGCCTTTCTTATGCTCTACATATGTTATAAATTGTTTTGGAGGAGCTGTTAGTGCAAATACTATTTTAAGGAGCAAGGTTTTTAGTTTAGGGACAAAGATAATTGAAATATCCCTGCTTCTTCCGGGTACTGATGACTTTGATTTGTTGAGTACTTTTTGTGCTCCAGGTACCAGGCAGCACTTTATGTGTGCTCTCCTTCTCGGTCTATCCCACAGAGGAGACTCTTATTCCCATTTTATAGATGAGAAAGTAGAAGCCTAGAGAAGTTAAATCAGTAAGTGTCCCCTTGTCTATTGTGTGCTATCAATTCTTCTATGATCTCTGGGCATTACATATATATTACATAGATGCAGATAGCTTCTGAAGGCTTAATGGATCATACCCCTGGCTTCATGTCTTTTCTGTGTGTAGAGTCCCCTTTTAGCTTTTAGGGTTAGGGTGTTTTTCAGGAGGATTCTGCCATGGAAAGCTCTTCTGCATTGGTAAAAGTGGTCCCCAGTACAATATTTGTCAACCTTTATTTTGGAGAGATTTTAACCTCCGAAGTGATTGGTTAATAGCCATTTAGAATCTTGCCGCTTGACTGCATAACAGCTTTCAAATGTGCATTTTCCTTCTTTGGTAATATTAGTAAAACCCTAGAGAATTTATTAGGGAAGGCTATAATGCTAAATTCTTAACATCTAAATCTTTAAAACAGTGATTAAAAAGATTTACTACTTGAAAATTACTTGCTCTTTGGGGATTATGAAAGGGTAATTGGCTGTAGTTTTGATAGTAGAAAACCTTATTTTTAAAATGAGTTTAAAAATAATTTATCTAGTTCACTGTGGTTTTCACATACTTTGTATTTGATCCTCACAATCATCTTGTGCAGAGGTTCGGGTCAATGTTGTGTCCTTATTTCAGGAGAAGGACATTGAGCCTTAAAAAGTAATAGACTTATCCAAGGATATGAAGCTTTGACTTTCAGTTCAATGGCCTTTTATGCCCGTTCTCAAGTCATTTGGCTACCAAGAGTTGAAGAGCTATTAATTCCTTTAAATATGAGTTCCACAAATATAGTAATGCTTACTGGGGCTTCACCTTATTAGATGCCTGGCTGAGTTGCATACCTCATTATTTCCCTTGTAGATGAATGACAGTGGCTATTTATGGTCCCTTACTGTCAGCCCATGCTCATCATCCCTCCTTTGCATCATCTGAACAAGTTCCGGGGCTCTTAAAAACCAACCATTTTATAAGGATCACTAGTGAGTGCTCACAGAATCTCTAAGTTTTAGATTAGCATTGGAAAATAAACAACCCACCTGTTTTTCATAGGTAGACACTAAAAGTCTGAGACATTAGATAAATATTGCCCATCCAGGCTAACTAGTTGGATAAAGAACAAAATTATGTGAAAATATGTATACATATCTATGTATTTTGTTTTCCTTAGAGAGTGAATGAGTCCTTATTGCTCAATTAGGTAAAGAACACTTAAACATATTGAAGGTTTTATATCTTTAATAGAAAGCATTTTCCACCCCCTACCGTTTAAACAAAAAGGTATAATGTTCAATGTCAGAAGTGGTAATATCAAATCTTAATTAGGAACAAAAATTTGTTAGTTATCTGTAGTTTTAATTTTTCTTATTTCTGTCAGCGTTTTGAGTGTTAAAAGGATCATTCATTTCTTGTCTCTTAATCAAAATAATAGCTTAATACACACACACACACACACACACACACACACACACACACACATACACACACACACATATCAGTGGTGAGTGCCAGAACACATTGTTGCATTAAAGAAGGAGCTGGCTCACGGGCCTTGGTTGGCCGAGGGGAGAGGAGAATAGGTCTATACTCTTTCCTTTCTCTTTGCTCCTTGCAGACCCTTCCCTCTCACTGAGTCTCCCCATGCCCTTTTAGGAAGGGTGAGAAGAATCTAAAGTAAGCCTCACTCAGCTGAGGAGACAGAACAGAGGCTGAGTCCTCTGGGGCTGGATTGAACTCTGAAAGGAATTTGGTAGTATGGTGGTCACTCCCCTGTCTTCCTAGAGTTCAGAAGAGTAGGCCCGTCATGTCCAGAGTCACTCTTCATTCAGTGCTAGTGTGTTTTGCAAGGAAACTTTAAAGTAGCCTACATTTCTAAACTTTCTTCTGTAGACTCACATGAGTAGTACGAGAACTGAACAGTATATATTTTCATATTTTTGCCTCTCTAATTTTTATTCTCATTATTCTCTGTCTGAAAAACCCTTTCACACCCACCCCGATTCTTTAGCCAACTGGAATTGTGCTTATTCTTTGAAACCAAGCAAAGATGGCCTCTGTGATATTTTCTGTGATAACCTTAGTTGTGTTAGATGTTTTCCGTCCTCTTAACTCCTGTTACATTTTATACTGTTTATAGGGTTCTTATTACATCCAGTATCAGATTGTAGTTATTTATGTATGTGACTTTTATCTAAGTGAAGTTTTTAAAATAACTGATTAATTTACTTTTTCGATAAGCACAGTCTTAGTAGAAAAAGTAGGAAAAATACAACAAAAAGAAGAAATCATCAATAATCGCACTTCCTAGACTGCCCAAAATAAATACTGTTAACCAAAATTACTGGTGATTCTTACATGCTCTTCTAAATGCTTTAATAAATTAAGTTAGTAGTTTTCAAATGTGAATGTGCATCTCAGTTGTCTGGAGGACTTTTTAAAACACAGATTTCTAGCCCCATTTCCAGCATTCCTGATTCAGTAGATCTGGGGTGGGACCTGAGACTTGCATGCCAACCAATTCTTAGATTATGCTAAGGCTGGTGGTTCACAGTCTTTACCTGCAGAATCACTGAATTAATTCCTTTTAATCCTTACCTTGACTATATAAAGTAAGTAGTATCATTATTGCCATTTATAGGTGGGGAAACTGAAGCAGTCAAATAACTTCATCAGGGACACATAACTAGTAAATGGCAGAGCCAGGATTCAACCCTAGGTACACTGGATCCTGAGTCCCTGCTCATAGCCATGATACTGGGCCTGGGCTTGTAACACCTTAGAATGTGTTAACAGAGCACAGAGCCACTCTGGAGACCCGAAAAATAATGAGGTAACCATGAAGCAAGTCTTGAAGGAAGGTTGTGGTTAAGTATTCAACGATGTGGGAACAGCATGTGTAACAACCTGGAGGAAAGAAAGGGCATGGCTTTTTATGAAATGATACACAGTTTGGTCTCTCCTCTGTAGGTCTTATTACCCCAGTTGCCCTATGAGGGCAAAGAACTGTTGTGAAAAACCATGCAGAGTATCAGGCCTGTGCTAATGCCCAGTAAACACCTGCCTACTTGACTTCCTCATGATAAGATATAATGAACTCAGCTTCCTAATGAGGAACTAAAATGTCCACACTTTTCTGGTTAACCATGATGAAAAATAAATTAGGCCATAAACTTTGAAGTATGTCTTGCTGTGAAAGTTTAGGCCTTAATTTTATTCTGGGGTGTGATGAGTCAGAAATGAGGCGTTATTTTCCTACTTTGAAAGATTGAACTATTTAGCTTAGTGAAGTTCTTTTGTTTGAGTCAATTGCTTTTTATAATTGTGCCTATTTTCAGGTGAAATGAATGTGTGGATAAGAGTTATAGTCCTCTGCTTCCACTTGGTTCTGGTGACAGAATCATTTACTGTTTATTCGGGGCCTTTTCTCCTCATTGAAGCCTGTATCTTGTTTGTTTTAAATGAATTGATTCTGCCCTAGGATTATAGAAAAGTGTGAAAAACATTTTGGATAGAAATAGGTTAGTTTGGAGAAAAACAATTCTTTTAGAAATGTCATTGCTGTGGAGAAAAAAAACCACATAAAAACAGTTTTAAGATTAGCAATAAACCCTAGGAACACCTCCAAGTTTCTTTTCAAATAGCCTTCATAAAAAAGAAAGGTGTTGTGTGTGTGTGTGCACGCAGGCGTATGTGCACGTGGGCCCACACACTTGAGAGTTAGCACATTCTCTTATAAACTCTCTGATATCAATAAACTGGGGTATGTGCTTAAGAACAGGAATGGTTTTATATTTCTGCCCCAACTATTCAGCTTTTGGATAAGATTATTGATGCTTTGAAAGCATTATGTCAATTCCCAATATCTATATGTACATTACAGTCTTCAAAGCACTTTTGCACGTATTACTTGTTGATCATACACTTACATTATTGTTTACGTATAATAAACTTTTCTATATTAATAGGCCAGCTACAGATGCATGCATATTGTGAAAACCCGGATATAGTGCTATGTGGAAACAAGAGTGATCTGGAGGACCAGAGAGTAGTGAAAGAGGAGGAAGCCAGAGCACTTGCAGAGAAATATGGGTGAGTATTTTTGTGGAGAAGTCTAGAGAAAACATTTTCAATATAAACATTAGCAGGTGAATGGTAATGAAAAAGACAAAAGTGGAAAATTAAAGCAAAACTTCAGCCGTAGGCCTTGGGACGTGTTGAACATCTCCTTTTTATATATATGATAATAGGAGCCATCAAAAATGCACGTGGCAAGGCCTTCCTTCAGTGCTTTGGTTCCATTTTCGCAAGCTCTTGGCATTTGCAGAGAGACAATTTTTTTTTTTTTGAGACAGAGTCTCTCTGTGTCACCACACTGCAGTGTAGTGCTGCAATCTTGGCTCACTGCAACCTCTGCCTCCTGGGTTCAAGCGATTCTCCTGCCTCAGCCTCCTGAGTAGCTGGGACTATAGGTGCACGCCCCCATGCCCAGCTAATTTTTGTACTTTTAGTAGAGATGGGGTTTCATCATGTTGGCCAGGATGGTCTCAATCTCTTGACCTCGTGATCCACCCCGGTTGGCCTCCCAAAGTGCTGGGATTACAGTTGTGAGCCACTGTGCCCGGCCCAGAGAGACTTTGACAACTTTGAGTGCAAATGCATTAAGTATATAAAGCCGTCTTTCCAAGATTCAAATAGGAGACTCCTGGGGTAGGGAAGTCCTCTATGTTGAGCAAGGAAATTTCAAAGCCAGTTCATATATTATTGCAGAGAACGCTAGCATATAAGAAGGGCTTATTGGTTATTGCAAACTAGGTGCTGGTTTTGAAATTTCTATGCTGGTGTAATGTTGGGGTTCAGGGGTTCAGGGTGCCCTCATCTCCCCTGAGAGGATGTTTCTCCAGGTTCTTGGTCTCCTGCCCTCCCAAGAATGAGAGAGGGGACCATGGCGCAGTGCACAGTAAATGCTGGACTCAAAAGTATTTGTAGAAAGTGATTTTATTTAAAGAGAGAGAGAAATAGGAGGAGAGAGAAAGAAACAGCTAACTCTCACACTGAGTGAGGGAATCCAGAAAGATGGAATCCAGGAGAGGAAAGCAGCTTCCACAGAGTGGAAGGGAATAGAGGGAGAGATGGAGTTTCAGAGGGGAAAACAGTTTTCCAGGAGAGAGTGGGGAAGGGGACTCCAGAGGGAATATCCAGGAGAGAGAAAGATGACTTCCATGAAGGGAGTGTTCCTGGAAGGGGACTCAAACATGGAGTCCGAAGGGGTGTGGAAGAAGGGGACTTTTAACCTGGGAGGAACCCCCACTTCTCTAAGATCCCAGGCCAATGAAAGGAGTTCCTTAGGACTTCCCCTGGAGTGATTGACTCTTAGTTTCTTCCCGAGCTCAAACATAAACTGTTAAATCTCCTGGATGGAGAGAGATGGGAGGGGAGCATGGTGCTGGGAAATTCTTGCCCTTAAAACTATGCCCCCTTGTGAACCCGAAAGGAGAACACCTTCCCTCACTGTGCGAGGAGTGTGAGATCTTTGGTTTAGCCTTTGGTTTTGTGGTGGAGAGTTGGGAAGATACTCTCTTTCTCCTTCAGTTCTGGGAATAGGATCATAGCAGCAGCAGCATGAATCGGACATGAAAGAAGTGGTCAGCTGCTACTTATTAAAGTATTAAAGTGTTAAGGGTGCCTCTAAAAGGAATTTGTAGTTTACTTTCTTTCTACCTCTCATACAATGAGAGCCCATATGTAAATTCTAACCCTTACTAGTATTAAAAGAGGAAGGTAGCAAGTGGATTGAGAAGAGATGATGTAGAGGTTGCAGTGGGTGTTACCTGGCCTTTGGCCTTGGTGGTTAGCAGAATCCGAGCAGGCCAAGGAAAGACCTTTTCCTTTTCATTGTGCAATCACTGTTTTATTCTTTCTTTGGTTGATGGAGGTTCAGAAAGCTGGTAGGGTTTATACTGAGAAGGAAGAGGGAAGATAGGTTGGCCAGGTAGGAAGAAGCCAGACTCTGGAGAGCTTTGAATATCAGGTAAGGAGATTAGATTTGATCGCTGGGGGACAGGGAGTTGCTGAAAGCCTTTGAGCATGGAAGGATGTTATGTTTACTTTTCCAGAGCATTCTAGAGGCTGTAGGTGGGGAGGGAGGAAAGACTGAGAGGTTGCAGTGGGCTGTGAGGTGGGCAGAGGCTGGATTTGTGAAAAAGGAAAAGGAAGAATAAATCAGGAAAAACACATAGGGTAGGGTAGGATTTTAGTTTTTTCTCAAGTCTAGCTCAGCTGAAGGATTCCCCTCCACTGTAGGCTTACTCTGGCAAGGATTTGCAATTGGATGTAGAGGTTTTAAACCTAGGGCAGATGCTGTCTAACCATGTTAGAAACATCCAGAGAGCTTTTAACACATGCTTATGTCTGGGCTTCACCTCTGATCATCAAACGTGATTCGTCTGGAGGAGGTTCTCAGGCAGGGTTCAGTTGAAGAAGCGTACCTATACATGAAGGGGTCTGTTACAGGAATTTGAGCATATGCAATTGTGGGAGCTGGGTAAGGAGTCTCTGTAAGGTGTTGTCTTTGTGTTCGATGCTGAAGCTTGAAGGACAGGACAGGCAGACCGGAAGAGAAGAAGGATGCGAAGTGGGGGATGGATGGAAAAAGTAAGAACCAGCTGGGGCCCATGATGATGGACTAAAATCCATGTAAATTCCTGTTGCCTCTGACCTAGATGGTGTGGGTGTCCTGCAGAAACTGGGCCCCTTTGTCATAAGGCTAACAACATTCACCTGGCCCAGGTACAGGTCTAGTTGCTGGTTTATGCCAACATGATGAGCCAGCCCATAAGCGACACTGTATGAGGGCTACGAAATGGATGTTGCTTTACTTCTCACCCCCAAAATTGCCCCCAAATGTCTTTCTTGGTCCACCCTAACCAGAAAGGGAATTCAGGGAAATGTTGTTTAGCCTAGCCAAGTTTACTTGTTACAACGCCTGAGCATGGGTATCTTTTAAAACCCCCCCCAACGTGATCTTCATGTGCAATGCTTGAGAACCAGTAACTTGGGTGATTCTGAGGTGGAGGTTGACAGAACCTTACCAGCCATTCTGAAATGCACCCCTGCTCCCTTGAGAGGCACTCATGTAATGTAGTGGAAAAGAAATAGGCAGAGATCAAATACCATGGAGAATACTGAAGTGTTGAACTGTGAGGTATGTTGCAATGGGTAAGGAGGAAGTAAGTGATGAAGCAATGGAAACCATGGATCTAGAGCATGCTTTTGAGAAGTATATCAGTAAATGCAAAGAAAAAAACAAAAAAACAAAAAGGCAGTTAGAGGAGTTAGCTAGATCAAACAAGCACATTCAAGTTTATTCTCAGTACTAGGGGAGAGTCAAGCTTGACTTCTTGTCCTTGTGGGCTTTTTCAGCCCTTTGCTTGTTTCTTATGCCCTGGTTCTCAGGATTCCACAGCCTGTCTGGTATCACAGAGCCTAACCTTGCCTTCCGCCATATGGGGTAACTGAGGAACCATCTTTCACCTGTCCTCAGGCCACGATGGTTATGGAGTATTTCATAGAGAGGAGCTCAATCTGTAGTTTTTGAATTGAGTTAAAATGAGAAGAGAGGATTTTGCAGTTAATGATTGAAACTCTTGAAGAAAGGAAAGGGCTGGAAACAGAGTCCTTTAGGATACGGAAAACATAACGTGTAGTTCAGTAGGCTGTGTGGCACTTTCAGAGGAAAATATGATGGAGCAATTTGGTTCACATGCATTTCACAAATTTGGCATATAAATTTGATGATTATTTTCACAGATGTTTTGTTTTAGTCTTATAACATTTACACTGGTTTCACATGCACTAGAGGATTACATTGTTTAGTTTATTCATGTGCTAACAGTCAGAAAACAGGATAAAGTTTATGGCATATCTTCATGTAATTTGTTTGTTGTCTGATAAATTTACATTTTTTTGTTACTATTATACTTGGTACGGTGGCTCATGCCTGTAATCCCACCACTTTCGGAAGCCAAGGTGGGTGGATCACCTGAGGTCAGGAGTTAGAGACCGGCCTGGCCAACATGGTGAAATCCCGTCTCTACTAAAAATACAAAAAATTAGCTGGGTGTGGTGGTGGGTACCTGTAATCCCAGCAACTCGGGAGGCTAAGGCAGGAGAATTGCTTGAACCCTGGTGGGGCTGAGATCGCAGCATTGCACCCCAGGCTGGGCAACAAGAGCAAAACTCTGTTTCAAGAAAACAATACCAAAACCAGATCACTGACTCTGGAATAGACATACATTCAAAGAATGAAACACCATGTCTCAGAAGAACGTTGGAAACCTAATAACTCTACAGTGCGAATATGGGATATTAATCTATATGTGCTAGGACAAGTAAATTTGAAAATGAGGACTTCATGCAACAGATGAAACTGTAAAGGCAAATGTATGCATGATGATGAATAGCAGCAAAAAATTTGTAGTGGCCTAAGAGTCTGTTTACTCCTAATTTTCCATGTTTTTTTTTGTTTGTTTTTGCTGTGAAACTTGGTTAAACTGTGACATGAAGCTCTTAGGATGCCTCCTTTCAAATCAAAGTGATCTCTCTGGTAAACCAATCGAATTTTTCTGGAACAAGTACGACTTAATGGTTTCCAATATATTATATTGAGTGATATTGTCAATGAAGTTAGAGAAGAGAGCAAAACAGAAAGTCGTTCAAACTTGTACTCCTGCCGGCCAAATGATTACAGTTCACACTGTTGTTGAAACACTTAAAAAAGACTGCTACAAAGTCAGTGACAAATAGACGAGAAAGCAGAATGAAATACTGGCAGCATTCCTCTTGTAGAAGACACTATTAGATCTTAAGCTTCAGTGTACATCAGAAGCACTTGAACACTGGATGCCACAGTTTCTGATTCAATAGGTCTGGGTTGGAGCCCACAAATGTATACTGATAATCAGTTTCCAGATATTGCTGCTGCTGATTCAGGACACTTTGAGAACACCAGTGTAAATGCTCAGTTCCTATCAAATGTGGATGCTAGCAGACATTTTACTTGACAGGTGAGCAGGCTAGCAGATACTTTCTTTGGACAAAGTCATTCTTATACAGGATATGAACCTTGTGCCATGCATGAGTGAGTGAAATATGCTCAGTGACTTGACTTCTCACTGGAAAATCTATGCTAGAGAGAGGAAGATTTTTTTTCTCACACAGTTAATCATATCAGCTATGTTCTAGGCTGGGAAGGGACCCTGGAATTGGTACTAAGGGAGCACCAACCACAAGGGAGCAGACAAGGGCTTCACTCTGTGACTAAATATGGTTGCGTTGAAATGTCTGTCTACACTTTATTCACAGAGGATAGTTGGCGGTCATAATAAGCATTTGTTCTTGATTCAGAATTGAGGGAAAGGGAGAAAAATGTGAATATGATCTGAAGCCGGGCATTGTGGCTCATGCCTGTAATCTCACCACTTTGGGAGGCCAAGGTGAGTGGATCACCTGAGCTCAGGAGTTCGAGACCAGCCTGGCCAACATAGTGAAACCCCATCTCTACAAAAATACAAAAATTAGCCAGGCATGATGGCGGTTGCCTATAATCCCAGCTACTTGGGAGGCTGAGGTGGGAGAATCGCTTGAACCAAGGAGACGGAGGTTGCAGTGAGCCAAGTTCACACCATTGTACTCCAGCCTGGGTGACAGAGCGAGACTCTGTCGAAAAAATATATATATATGAGCTAAGAATGACAACTGAATGTACGTATTTTATGTGCTCTACAAAGAAATGGGCAGCAAATTTAAGATGCTGTTCTCCTTACTGAAGGCTGCTGATTATTGCTGAGGAAGATGCTCAAGAGATTCTGGAATGAAAGAGGAATTTAAAATATTTATTTACAACATTGATATCAATATGGATCATTTCAGGGATTTCAAGTAGCTTAGTTCAACAGCATTGCACAGTGTCTTCCCTAGTTTGAACTAGGTGAAATGTGGTATAAATAGCTTGATCTCTAATAGTTTCATTCTTTACAAACTTGATTATATCTTTTCTTGATTTGAGAAATAACTTAGTGATGTATCATTGGGCATGTTTGAAAAGTACTGAATAAGCCATAGCCAAACATATAGGACTGATTTGCAGAGCTCCATTTAATTCAGCAGAGGATCCAGGTTTCATCTGCTGCAACTGGTAGGTTCAAACAGTCAGTATACCAGCTGTTTCCTGGAAATGTTGCTTAATTAGCATTCAACAGGCTATGAAAAGTAGTGTGAAACTCACTTTAGTGAGACATTTCTTCATAATTTCTAGATCTACATGTGAGCCAAATAGCTAGAACCATTTGACAGAACCACCAAACATACTTGCTGTCGTTTCTAGTTTTGTGAGAATAAATAACGGAAAAGAAATCAGGATGCTGACCTATGTCATGAGCAAGATCTTGGTGAAAAACTGCAAATGATCTGCCCCTCTCATTGATTTGAATCTGTTTACTTAAATTTCGTATTTTAAAATTTATGATTAATCTGTTTTTGAAAAATACATTATAATAATTAATGGTCTGCATGTACTCCAGATGGCCTTTAAGTAGCCACTTAGACTGATGTCACGATTAGCAGCACTGAATGTTTTTGTCTTTGGCAATATGGCTCCATGGTGGTGCTACATTAGCACCACCGTGTGGAGAGAAGGAACAATATCAGTCTTTCAATGGTTTAAAACCGGGACAATACATTCTCTTGAATTTATTTTTTGAGATGGAGTCTTGCTCTGTCACCCAGGCTGGAGTGCGGTGGCACGATCTCGGCTCAGTGTAACCTCTGCCTCCTAGGTTCAAGTGATTTTTCTGCCACAGCCTCCCGAGTAGCTGGGATTACAGGCACACACCACCACACCCAGCTAAGTTTTGTATTTTTGGTAGAGACGAGGTTTTGCCATGTTGGCCAGGCTGATCAGGAACCCTTGACCTGAGGTGATCGCCCACCTTGGCCTCCCAAAGTGCTGGGATTACAGGCATGAGCCACCGCACCTGGCCCCTTGAATTTAAGCTTAGGATACTAAATTTTTGTGTAAATGTAGGAAAAGCAGAATATTTTTCAGAGAAGAAAAAAATCCCAGTAACTTAACACTGTTTGAGAACTTGCTGGTTGCTAGGCTTTTGCTAAGCACGTTACATTTATTATCTTTTTCCTCCTCACCATCCGTCATGAACCACTGTTACTTTTTAAACCTCTAGGTCAGACGCAGAGGCGAAGGTCCCAGAGCTGGAAGTGGAGATAGAGGTGGCTGGCTCTAGAACCCAGAATCTTAACATTCTTCTTTCTTTATCCTCAGTTTCCTCTCCAGCTCCAGACTTCGAGATACCTTTATATTACTTTTAAAAATGTAAAATACTTAATGAAAGTGTTCAGATAAAATAGTTTAAACTTCTTCTAAAAGTGAACATTAAGAATATGTGGAAAAGACTGGGTGCCACGGTGGATGCCCCAAAGTGGAAAAAAAAAAAAAAGAAGATATGGACATAAAAATGTTTCTAATTGTATCCACTAGACTTTCAGTGCCCTTGGGCAAGCTGTGTGGATGTGACTGCGAGGCACACTTGTGTCTCTGGGACGTCATCTTTTTTTTTTTTTTTTTTGAAATGGTGTCTTCCTCTGTTGTCCAGGCTAGAGTGTAGCGGCATGATATTGGCTCGCTGCAGCCTCCACCTCTGAGGGTCAAGTGATTCTCCTGCCTCAACCTCTCGGGTAGCTGAGACTATAGGCATGCACCACCATGCCTTGCTAATTTTTATATTATTTTTAGTAGAGACAGGGTTTTTTACCACGTTAGCCAGGCTGATCTTAAACTTTTGGCCTCAAGTGATCCACCTGCCTTGGCCTCTCAAAGTGCTGAGATTACAAGTGAGCCACTGCATCCAGCCTGGGACATCATTTTCTTGTGGAAAGAAAGTCTTAATTCAGGGTCTTTTCTATGGCTCTCATCTAGTTTGCTAGATGAGACTACAGCTCAATACTGCTGGCACAGAGCTGAGAGTGGAGTGAACTCTAGCATTCACTTATTTCTGTAGAAATGAAAATCTTACTACCTCAAATTGCTCAGAAAACTCTGAATGATTAAAGATTTTTAAGTTGTTAACCTGATTCGTGGTTCTATGACTAGAGATTTACAAATGGCAAGAAAATATACTTTTAATAGGAAGAAGTTTGCTACTTGAATTTAGAGTTACAAATCTAAACTATGTCTTGTTAATATCGTACATCTTTTAGCATGAATAACTTAAAGAATTAGAACTCATACCTTGAAATTATACTAGATATTTGCTTAAGTTAATAAACTTTGGACAGTAGCCCACAGCTCTGCTAGAAGCATCAGTCAGTTATACCTCAGTTTTAATCAGTAGAGTAAGATCCATTTTCTTCCAGCATTTAATGAAGACTGCTTGGGAAGTGGGGGGTTTGATGAGGAGTGAGGGAGTCAAATGCTTTTCGGCATGAAGCACTTTGGCTAGGACAGGTCTGAGTGCAGCATCTCTGATGTAGGGAAGCATGGTCCCAGGAACCAGAATTAGAGCAGTATTATCAATCAGCTACATTGTGGATTAAACCAATGTTCATGGGTTAGAGTGTGAATTTATTTTTATTTTTTATTCTTTTTTTTTTTCGTACACAATTAACACACATTTTTTTTTTTTTTGAGACAGAGTCTCGCTTTGTCACTCAGGCTGGAGTGCAGTGGCACAATCTTTGCTCACTGCAACCTCCGCCTCCCAGGTTCAAATGATTCTTCTGCCTCAGCCTCTGAGTAACTGGGATTATAGGCCCGTGCAACCACGCCTGGCTAATTTTTGTATTTTTAGTAGAGATGGGGTTTCACTATGTTGGTCAGGCTGGTCTCGAACTCCTGACCCTCTGATCTGCCTCGGCCTCCCAAAGTGCTGGGATTATAGGTGCGAGCCACCATGCCCGGCCTACACACAGATTGTTTGAGACTTTAATGTTTACCATGTTGCTAGTGACATTGCTTTTTTGTAATGATGTGTTCTGAGTTTTTGTTTTTCTTTTTTGAGACAAGAGTCTCCCTCTATTGCCCAGGCTAGAATGCAGTGGCACCATCTCGGCTCACTGCAACCTCTGCCTCCCGGGTTCAAGAGATCCCCCTGCTTTAGCCTCCCTAGTAGCTGGGACTGCAGGCATGTCCCACCATGCTTGGCTAACTTTTGTATTTTTAGTAGAGACGGGGTTTAACCATGTTGGCCTGGCTGGTCTTGAACTCCTGACCTCAGGTGATCTGCCTGCCTCCGCCTCTCAAGGTGTTGGGATTACAGGTGTAAGCCACTGCACCCGGCTGTGTTCTGAGTTTTAAACAACAAAATTAGAAATAAACTTTCATAACGTAACCCATTTCTGTGTTGGAAATAAGAAACATTGTTTTTACTGTGTGTCGGGTTCTGATCTAAGTGCTTTAAATGTTAATTCATTTAATCTTTACAAGAAGATACTGATATTATTTGGTATTACAGATGAAGCAACGGAGGCACAGAGGTTAAACTTTTGTCAGAATCACAGTCGGTAAGATGTGGTACTAGGATTTGAATCCAGGCAGCATGACTCCAGAGGTTATGATTTTGTTTTGGAGATGGAGTCTCACTCTGTTGCCCAGGCTGGAGTGTGCAGTGGCGTGATCTCAGCTCACTGCCACCTCCACCTCCCGGGTTCAAGTGATTCTCCTGCCTCAGCCTTTTTGGTAGCTGGGATTACAGGTGCCTGCCACTGCCTGGTTAATTTTTGTATTTTTAGTAGAGATGGGGTTTCTGGTTTTGAACTCCTGCCCTCAGGTGGTCCACCTGCCTTGGCCTCCCAAAGTGCTGGGATTACAGGTGTGAGCCACCGTGCCCAGCCTGAGGTTATGACTCTTAACCGTTGATCCATGCTGTCAGTAACTTCCATGCATAGGTTTTATAGTTTTCAAAATACTTTCAACTATGTTTTCTCATTATTCCTCAAAAATGATGGTGAAGTAATTTTCAGGATCTGCAACGGAAAATTAAGGAATCAAATGAGGCTGGAGACTCGAGTTTTAAAGATATTTATAACTGATTTTGAGATAATTTTCAAAATGAGATTGACATTATTGTGATTTAGTATTTTAAAAAAGCTTACTGCTCAATTACTTTAAAAAATTCCAATTTATTCTGTTGGTAGATATCTGAGTTTTTCAACTGCTTTTTCATGTAATGTATTTCTGAAAGGTGATAGAATGGTCAAGCCCTCTCTTTAAGTATAAGACATGTTCTGTGGACATGAACTGATTTTTAATGGATATAATTGAGAAAGATCATAATGAAGAAAAGGTAACTATTTACATTTTGAAAAATCTCATTCTGAAATTCTATCCTTGTAACAATGGCAGCATCACAAACTATCCCCAGGATTTTAGCTCAATAATATTACAGATTCTTGATAAATAAATACTTATTGATTCCAATCACAAAGGATTGACACTTCAAATTGTTAATAAAATATTGCATGTGACTAGTGGGGGACGTGTTATCTTCATTTTGTGGGCAAGGTGATTGATGAAGATGGAGGAAAAAAGATTGACAGTAACTAAGAGGCAAACAGAAGGTTTAAAAACTGCTAGGACGATATCATTTTTCCCAACAAACTTTTTTCTGATTAAGATATTTTAGAGTCAGCAAACAAAAGGATGATAGAACATGTGCATGATAGAGTTAGTGGAGCAACTATGCCTTACAGAACTCACAGGTGGGTGGATAAACACTCAAATGAGGTGATAGTTTCTCAACCAGTTTTTCATACCTGTGCTAAAACAGAGAATTGCAGAGATTCAGTTGCAAGGCCTTATCACCTCCTGGAAGTTATCAAATAATAAAACAGCATTACCAGCATTACTGATGAATCATAATGGAAAAACAGCCTTATGTCCCTACACATATATCCTCTAAGCCAGTGGTCCCCAGCCCTTTTGGCACCAGGGACTCATTTCATGGAAGACAATTTTTCCATGGATCAGTCAGGGTGGAGGTGGTTTGGGAATGATTTAAGCATATTACATGTACTGTGCACTTTATTTCTATTATTGTTACATTGTAATATATAATGAAATAATTATACAGCTCACCATAATGTAGAGTCAATGGGAGCCCTGAGCTTGTTTTCCTGCAACTAGACAGTCCTATCTGGGAGTGATAAGAGACAGTGACAGATCATCAGGCATTAGATTCTCATAGGAGAGTGCAACTTAGATCCTTCACATGTGCAGTTCACAATATGGCTTGTGCTCCTATGAGAAACTAATGCCACTGCTGATCTGACAGGAGACAGAGTTCAGGTGGTACTGCCAGTGATGGGGAGCAGCCGTAAGAAACTTTGCAGGCTGGGTACGGTGGCTCATGCCTGTAATCCCAGCACTTTGGGAGGCTGAGGTGGGTGGATTATGAGGTCAGGAGTTGAAGACCAGCCTGACCAACATGGTGAAACCCTGTCTCTACTAAAAATACAAAAATAGCGGGGCGTGGTGGTATGCATCTGTAATCCCAGTTACTCAGGAGGCTGAGGCAGGACAATCGCTTGAACCCAGGAGGTGGAGGTTGCAGTGAGCAGAGATCACGCCACTGTGCTCCAGCCTAGGCAACAGAGCAAGACTCTGTCTCAAAAAAAAAAAAAAAAGAAAGAAAGAAAAAGAAACTTTGCCTGCTCGCTGTCCCCTTGGTAACCTCCTGCTGTGTGGCCTGGTTCCTAACAGGCCACAAACGGGTACCAGTCTGCCAGTCTGTGCTTCTTAGTAACATGAGAAGTGAAGGAGTTCTGAAAATATCTATAAATGCATTAAGAAGTGAAAAAAGAAAACTTTGAACAGCTCTCATATGGAAGCTGTTACTAGCCAAGAAAAAATAAAAGAAGGTAAATTGTAATCAGAGTCACTGATGTAGTGTTAACATGCTATGAGAATACAGAAAAACAAAAACCTTCTTCAAGAAAAGTAATTGTGGAGAACTTTAAAGTTCTAATAAATATAAGAAATACTTTACTGAATTCATCTGCAGTATTCCCTGAAATGATAAAACAACTTTGTTTTGTTGTTTTTATGTCTAAGAGCATTTTGGTTAGATTCCTCACAAATAGCGGCAATGAAGTCAATAATTGAAGGGACTTTCATGGCTTTGTTGAAAAGCAAGATGAATTTGTCAGTTGATTAATCCTGTTGCAAAGACCATCTCAAATGTATGAAGGATGTCTTCCACAAAAAGACTGATTTCTCAAGATTAGGTGAAAAGCAGCCATAAGCTTTGAAGCAATGCTTTGTGAGTTATTTAAAAATTACACCTGTACCTCAGGTCTTTGGATAATAAAACAAATGTATACTTAAGAGTTGATGATCTTGAGGTACTTGGTGCTGTAGAATTCAGAATATCTTCAAGTGTATGTTCCAGAAATATGGTCTGGAATTGGTAAATGGCAAAGCTGTTGACAAACATGGCCAGTGACCTCTGATTACTTTCCAGAGCCAGCATTTTTTTCTTGTGCAGTGCATAAGATTTCTTTATTTTGGAAATCCTCATACTAGTTCGGAACCAGTAGAGCCTATGGTTAAGCTGGCTGCATTGGAATTGGCTGTGTATCCAAATCCTAACTCCACTACTTTCTAGCATTGTGAAATGCTTTCATCTTTTTCAGCCTCAGTTTAATCATTTGTGAAATGGGAATATTGTGTACTTGAATACAAAAGTGGTTCTATTTAGTGAATCACGAAGGTAAAACACATAGTATTGGGTAGCTGAAGAAATAGTATTTGTTATTTTTTCCTTCAATTTTACGTGACTTATATTTACCAGCTTGTTTCAATTCAGGCAAGCCAGAACACTCTAAAGAGAATATAAAAGAAATCCCTGAAGTGAAAAAGGGGGAACAGCTAAAAAAAAAATAAAAATAAAAAAAAAAAAGAAAGAAAGAAAAAGTTACGGTTCAGAAAACTCATTTAATAAAATAGCATGTTGCAAAAGTTGAATTTACCCAATTTTTTTTTTCTAGTTAGTAGTTTGGAAATCAGTATTCTGTCCTTTTTTATCACAATGTCAAAAATACAGTCTCTTATATTTTCTTCTAAAAGTTTTCAAGTTTTACTTTTCACATAGAGGAATTCAAACAGCTTTCATACCAATATCAAGTTTTTTTTTTTTTTATTGTACTTTAGGTTCTGGGGCACATGTGCAGATCATGCAGAATTATTGCATAGGTACATGCATGGCAAGGTGGTTTGCTGCCTCCATCCCCCCATCACCCACATCTGGCATTTTTCCCCATGCTATCCCTCCCCAACCTGCCCACGCCTGCTGTCCCTCTGCTAACCCTACCAACAGACCCCAGTGTGTGATGCTCCCTTCCCTGTGTCCATGTGTTCTCATTGTTCACACACCTGCCTACGAGTCAGAACATGCGGTGTTTGATTTTCTGTTCTTGTGTCAGTTTGCTGAGAATTGTGGTTTCCAGATT